>PVJC01008258.1:0-49010 GCA_004026665.1 Murina feae | reverse complement strand
CCTCTTACCCGCTTCCCGGTGCCCTCCAACCCTGCCGCCTCTTTCCCACTCACGGGTCCTGGGTCCTGCGCTGTCCCTCCCTGCAGCCAGTCTGTGCACTCGGGAGGTCCCACAGCTCAGCCTGTGCCCTCTCGCAGTCTGGGACCCCTCTGGGGATGTCCACCTGCTGGCGTGCCTGACTAGCCTGGGTGACGGGCTTTAAGGCTGCCCACAGCTCCCATTGACCCAACGTCCCAGCAAGGCTGGCTGGACGCAGGTTACTGAGGTTTATCTCCTATAATTGATACACTGTTCCTTTAAGCCGGCCTAGACATGTAACGAAGCCTCCTCTGCCTCACCTTGTGGAGTCTATACTGCAACAATGTTATACTTTTAGACTCAGGCTAGGTCTGCTGTTCTCTTCAGCTCCCGAGGAGTCTATGATTGTTACATTATTGAAACATGTTTCGGAGCCTGCCCGCCAAGGGCCGAAAACAGTTTCCCTTTCGCTCCTGCTGCAACGGACGCCGCCTAAACCTTTACTCAGGTCCGTGAATGGCGGCCGCCATGTTGGCTGGGCTAATTTGCATACAGCCGCTCTGATTGGCTGTTGGGCGTCCTGAAGAAATGGTTAATTTTACTATTCCGCTTTTATTAGTGTATATATATATATATATATATATATATATATATATCAGAAAGGAAGGGAGAGGGAGAGAGAACTTGAAACCTCGATGATTGATGAGAGATAGTCGTTAATTGGCTGCCTCCTGCATGCCCCCTACTGGGGATTGAGCATGCAGCTTGGGCATGTGCCCTTGACTGGAAGTGAACCCAGAACCAGCTGGGCTTTACATTGATTTTTTAGAGAGAGTGGAAGGGCGGGGGAGAGAGAGAGAGAGAGAGAGAGAGAGAGAGAGAGAGAGAGATCCATGTAAGAGAGTCACATTGATTGGTTGCCTTCTGCACACACACCAACTGGGGCCAGGGATCGAACCTGCAACTCAGGCATGTGCCATTGACCGAGAATTGAACCCGAGACCCTTCGGTTTGGGAAATGACACTCTAACCAGTGAGTCACGCCGGGCAGGCTGCTAGTTGTGAGTGCGTTTGTTTGTTTTTCAAAACTCCGCGTTCCTCGTCTTCCCCAGGCCCTGAAACCCCCTTCTGCTTTCCGTCTCTGGGTTTGTCTCTAGGACCCTCATCTAAGCGAGTCATACAGTATGTGCCCTTTGTGTCTGGCTTATTTCACTGAGCACAATGTCTTTGAGGTTCATCCCCTCTGTAGCCTGTGTCAGAATCTCTTTCCTTTTTAAGAACGAACAATATTCATTGTGTGGACATACACTAGGTGGTTCTGAACTTCCTTCAGCTCCAACATCGTAGGATTCTCAAGGCCAACGTCTCTGTCCTATTGGGCTGATTGCTGCTTGGTGGGGTGCAGCCCTGGCCGGCAGCAGACTCTCCCTTCTGTTTGTCACCCTGAACCCAGCAGTGCTGGGAATGAAAGACTTTGGCTGAACACCTGCTGCCTTCTGTCTGGGGCTTCAGCAGCCAGGCCAGGGCAGAGGGCGGGGCCAGTGTGGAGCTAATGATGGACTGCTGGGGGCTTGGCTGTGGAGGCTCTGATTACAGGGAGCCCTGCGCTTTCCTCCCCCGGGCCCCGCCTGGCCTGGAAGCACCTTGCACACCCCCAGCTGTCCCAGAGCAGCTGCGGAAATAGACGGACTGGGGAATCTGGGGTAGCAGCTGCCAAAAGCATTGGCTTTGGGGTCTGAAACAACAGATCCGGGTCATGGTGAAGCCAGCGGGCTCGCGTGTGGCTTTTCTGTGGGGTTAATTACTGATAACAGCCACTGCTCCTGGACGTTTTAATATTATCGTGTGTCAAGCATTGGGCATGCATTCTCTCATCTAACCTCACACAGCCTTATGAGGTTAGTATCATTATGCCCATTTTATACGGGAGTAAACTGAGGCTTGGAGGGCCTTGCCTGGGGCCAAGCAGCCAGACCTGGGCCCTGTTTCTGGGCTGAAGCCTGTACTTATCCGCTGGTCTGCGATTGGGTGGGGGTCTCTTTGGGGAGTTTCTTGGTGGAGGGCAGATGAGGGGGCTGAGTGGACAAAGATGACCTGCTCTTCCACATCGACCAAGGCAGCAACTCTTGTTATTTTCTAGATGGAGAAACTGAGGCTCTGAGAGCGGCAGAGAGCTGACCAGGGTCTCTCTGACAGTCCAGGGCAGAGCTGGGATTAGAAGTCAGGTCCTACCTCCCAGCCATGTTTCTGGTGCCCACATGGCCTCCTGGGTCCTGTGTGTGACCCATACAGGCAGGAGGAGAGTCTGGGCCTTCCCTACCGGCCTGGACCCACTCCTGGAGCGTGGCAGGCCGTGGGGATGGAGGACAGAACCTGGGCCAGATCTCAGTTCTAACCCTGCTGCTGACTCTGTGGCTTGGGCAGCTCCATTCTCTCTGGGCCTCGGTTTCCCCATCTGTACCATGTGGGTCCACAGGCACTGGGTGGGGGGTGGGTTGGAGAAATGGCCAGACAGGCAGTAACACATGTATGGGGAGGAAGAGAGGCTGCAGGGGGGCCTGTGGGCACCCTGCCCTTGCCTTACCCTCTTCCAGGAAACACCTCAGTTTCAGCCGCCTACACTCCCCCTGCTGATACAGGGACGCCGCTTGGCCTGAGCGTGTCCAAGCCTCAGATAACAGAGTTCTTGCTCCCAAGGCTGCCCTGGGGCTAGTGGCTGCCCTTTCTCAGCCCCAAGACATCCTCTCATTCCCAGCATGGTGCTGGCCACACAGGGCTGGGAGGAGGCTCACACCTGGGTGCCAGCCCCCTCCCACATGTGCATACATCCCTACATGTGCACGTGTGTGCATCCACAGACATAGTCAAGGTATTGTTTTTTCAGGCTCCCAGTAGTCAAAAATGAAGAAATGTCACAATTGTGGTCTTTTCACACGTTTTTATTTTTAAAAATTAACATCTTTAACACACACTCACTCACAAACAAAAGAAGGATGGTTACAGAAATGACGAACACGAGTCCACCTTGCTGAGTGGTCGGGGATGGGATATACGTTTGAAAGTGCATGAGAACTTTCTGGTCTTTCCTTCTTGTGGATGATTCTTTGGGTCTAAACATCCAGCCTCCTTGCGTTTCCATTGCTGGTGAACATTTCACTATGCAAAAGTCCCATCACCCAGAAAAGTTGAAAGAATTATACAGTGAGCACCCACAAGCTCACTGCCTGGAATCTACAATGAACGTGTTGCAATATTTGCTTTATTATATATCCATCCCTCTATCTGTCCTTCTTTCCTTTTATCCATCAATCCATCCAAATCCATCCACCCATCTATTCATCAATCTAGCCCTCCATCCACCCATCTCGTTTTTTAAAATGTATTTTTATTGATTTCAGAGAGCAAGGGAGAGGGAGAGATAGAAACATCAATGATGAGAGAGAATGATTAATCGACTGCCTCCTGCACGCCCCCCCTCAGCCTCCCTCCCACACCACTGGGAATTAAGCCTGCAACCCGGGCATGTGCCCTGACCAGGAATCAAACTGTGTCATCCTGGTTCATAGGTTGACATTCAACCACTGAGCCACGCCAACTGGGCTCCATCTCATTTGACACATTTTTTAGGCTTATGAATGTGAGGCTTGGCCAAATGACACTCTCTGTTCTCAACCTTATCCCCTACTGTGACAAGCCCTGACACACACACACACACACACACACACACACCTACGTGCAAAAACCCATATGCACACACTACATATGACTCACCCATTCACACATGTCCACTCCACACACATATCCACATGGATTCATATCTGCCAACACCACACCTAATCACTCGTGCACACACGCATAAAGTTACACACACACACAGCGCCCACATGTGCATTCACGGCAGCCCCTGGATGTCTGTGAGGAAAGCACCCTAAGCCCTCTTAGCATCCTGACCTGTGACCCCCGTGGAACCCGTGCCAGGTCCTGACTTACTCTGCACCCCTCATTTCTGGCCAAGCGTCAGGGGCTCCCCTGCAGCTCCCTACCCCACCTGTCCCACTTAAAAAAAAATTCCACCGCGGTCTCCTCACCTCCTAGCACATCCCATCAGGAAAACCTCCCCCAGAGATTCCTTGTAGAGTGTTAACCGTGTGTGGACACAAAGCCCACCAAACTGCTGCGCCAGGAGGGCACAGACTGTTGGCCTCATTCCCACCACATCCCCAGCGCCTGGCACACAGGGGGCCTCGCTAAGCCTTGATTGCGACAGGAACAAAAGCAGCACAGCGGTGCATATAGCAGGCAGCCCCGACATCCGTCACACAGGCTCACATCCATGCGCACACACACTGTGCGTGCATCTATGCTCACACATGCACCCGCTGTGTGTCTGCGCACGTGTGAACATGCACTGTTTGCACACACCTGTCTGCCTGTCTCCTTCTCTGAGATGGAGTGAATTCCAGGACCCAGGTCCTTTCCCAAAGCCTTAGTCACCTGAGACCACGGTGAGCTCCTCGGCTGGAGTGTAGGTGCAGGGGTGGCCCCGTGACCATGTGCTCAGGGTTCCAGGCGAGCCCTGCGCATCTGGGCAGCAGGGGTTCAGAGCACCAGCTCTGGACAACACCTGGGTTCCATTCTCGCTCTGCACATAGCCCCTGTGCACCCTCCACCTGTGATGATGTGTAAGTTACTTCACTTCATGGAGCTTCAGTTTTCTCTCCGTTCAGTGGGGAAAATAGTTCCTGCCTTAGAAGCACCTCATAGGAAACGCTCTTAGCAGGATGCCTGGCAGGTTGTAAGCACTTAACAATGGTTTCTGGGGTATTCTTTGCCCCAAACTCCCATGAACCTTTGGGAGGGATGGCAGCCTTGGTGGGAGCTGTGTATGGGGAGAGCCAGTGGGGTTGGTGGTGCCTCTGTGAACGCCTCTCCCAGATGCTCCCCCAATCCCAAGCCCTCATTATCCCTCATGCATATTCATAAGGGATAGTGCCAGCCCTACTCTGTAAATGCCTCACAAGCGGGAAGTGGAGGCCAGTGCAGAGAGTGAGGCCCAGGGGACAGGAGGCTCAAAGCCAGAGTGCATCTGAGTCCCCATGGACGGGAGGATGGTGAGAAGGGATGGGGCAAGAATGGGTTGGAGTTATTGGGGGTCCCTGGGGACTTGAGCAGGGGCTTATTACTATATTTCAGATTTGGAAACTGAGGCCCAATGAGAGCAGATTAAGGAACGCTTGGAGCAGCTGGCTCGAGAAGCCAGAGCCTGCTTCCCTTGGGTCCTGGAGAGCTGAGCATCTTTCTGGGTTGGGTAATGGGCACAGGGGGATGGACCAAGGACCTCTGAGTGTTTCTCTCAGTGGACACAGCATGGCGACGCACGGTTGCTGTGAGTCCTGAATCTCAGCCTCAGTGAGGCTCGAGAGGTTGGGCAGCTTCCCAAGAACACAGTTGCTGACTATCCTGCCTTTAGAGGTGTGAGAGGCAGTGATTCTGGCCTCATGCAGGAGGTCGAGCCGGGAGCAAGGCTGGTCAGGACATAGAGAAATGAAGCTTCTTCATCTACCTTCTCATTTCATCTCCTCGAAGGCCCCCTGAGATGCCGGGAGCCAAAACGATTATCTCCCTTTTACAGATGAGAAGCATGAGGCTGAACGAGGAGGATTCACCGGATCAAGACCACACAGTGAGTATCTGCAGAGCAGGCTGGCCCCTCCATGCAGGGGGATACAGGGTGGGGGGATGGGAGACCACGTCACTTCGGTCTTGGGCAGGGTGAGTCCAGGACAATGGCAGTCCAGCCCCCGGTCCTGGAGAATTTCAATCCAAAGCCAGAGGGGGCTTTCTGCTTTGCACTTGCAGTCCAGCTCCTCCCACTCCTCTCAGATAACTGCCCATCTCTGAATGCGTTCTCAGTGCTCACAACTGCTCTGTGAGGTTGAGCAGAGGAACCGCCCCATTGCAGGGGAGGGGATGGGGGGGGAGAGAGGTGACCTGGCCCCCAGCAGAGTGTGGGAGAGGCTGTGAGGGGCGAGAGTCTCTGGTGTTGCTCTGCCTGGCCTTTCTACCCGACCAGCTCAGGGACAGGGAGGGGCTGAGGCATGGAAATTTGGCCCTTGGAGCACAAGTGTCAGAAGCAGCTGACTCAGGTGGGAGGCTGAGAGAAGGCTGCTTGGTGGCATTCCAGGGGCAGAAGACTGTAGAGCAGTGGTTCTCAACCTGTGGGTTGCGACCCCTTTGGGGGTGAAACGACCCTTTCACAGGGGTCGCCTAAGTCCATCCTGCATAGCAGATATTTACTTTATGATTCATAACAGTAGCAACATGACAGTTATGAAGTAGCAACGAAAATAATTTTATGGTTGGGTCACAACATGAGGAGCTGTATTTAAAGGGCCACAAGGTTGAGAACCATTGCTGTATAGGCTGTTTTGGGGCCAGCAGGTCACAGAGGAATGAGGAAACTGGGCTCGCGTTAAAAGTTCAGACATCCATCCGTTCCGCAAGCATTTTCTGCCGTCCTGTCAGAGGTGAATCAGGCAACCCCTGGGCAGCTCAGCGTCTCCTAAGAGCCTCGGACTAGGGAAGGACTGAACATATTATTGGACCAAAAAAAGAAGGGCTGGATATTGTCACCCCCACTTTCCAAGACAGGCAGTGAGGTGTCAGGGACAGGCCTTGGGTTTGAGATCGTGCCAGGTGGGGTGGTCTTCTAGCTCTGCCCTTCTGAGCGGTGTGACCTTGAGCCGCAATAACAACAACCACATAGTCACAGGCAATGTTCATCTAGCGCTGGTTCGCACATAGGCACTTCGAGTCTCAGTTTCCTCATCTGTAAATTGGGGTGAGGCGAGGAATGAATCTACTTCCCGGGTTGCCGTGGGGCTGGGATGGTACCATGCGGACGAAAGGGCTTCCCGCTTTGTGGTAACTCGCGTTATTTGTGAGGCCACCACGGAGGCTCACGTTGTGGAAACAGGGAAGTTGGGTCATTCATTCCTCACAGGACCAGGTAGAGGGTTGGGGGAGGGGATGGTTCTCTTCAGAGAAGATATGGGATGTGAACAAGGCTTCAAAAGGCAGAAGTTGGGGCAAGGAGGAAGGACTTTCGCATCGAAGGGAAGGGCATGGGCACCAGCATGCAGGAGGGAAAGTGTAGGGAGTATTTGTGGGGCCCTCGCACCGTGACTCACCCAGGGATGCAGTCGGGGCGGGATCTTTAGCCCTGGGGCCATCGCGGCTCTAGATTTCCTTTCCTAACAAGATCCTGTCTAGGGCTGTGAGGAGAGGGCTGGAGGGTGAGTCATTACAGAGCCGGTTTCTGCGTCCCTTCCACCCACCCCTTTGGGACTCACAGTCTGCCAGGAATGTGACCTCGCCCCTCCCCCACCCTCTCTGACCTCCTTAGCTGGGGGCCAGGGTTTGGGCACCTTTCGGAGGGAGGGATGAGCCGCTGAACAGGGTGGCTCTGGGGGCATGTCGGGGCGTGAGGTGTCAAGGGCTCAGTAGAGACTGAGGGACAGACAGGTGGCTAGAAGGAAGGGCAGCTGACAGGGTGCAAGGCCAGGGTCACAGATGAAACAGGGGGCGCACATCTGTCAAGCATCCAGCATCTACCATGTGTTGCAACAGCCCCGTGAGACGGAGAAAGTGAGGCTCGGAGAGGCGCCGTGACTTGCCTGTTTCTCCCTCGGCTCATTCATCCTTCCACACCTAGGGCCGGGAGGCTCCGTGCCCAGCGCGGAGGAATCAGGGGTGACCTCCTCTGGGCCTCTGACCCCTGCAGGGGGCCAGTGCTGTGGGGTCACGCTGCGGCCTCAGCCGGATTCGAACCCGGGTCTCCGTAGTTCCAAACCCTCCCTTGGGACCAGGACGCGGGCTCCCGCCTGCGTGGGTCCGGTGGCCCGGCTCGCGCAGCCGCGGAGGCACCGCTCCACGCCCTTTCCCGGCGCCGCCGGGCGCACCTGCCCAGGTGAGTGCCGGGAGGCCGGGGCGCACCGGAAAACCGCGAGGGCTCTGCCAGGTGGGGCGGGGCGGGGCCGGGGCGGGGCCACCGGGCGCGGGGCGGGGCCAGGCCGGGGCGCCCGGAGCCCGACCGGAGCCCGACCGGAGCCCGCGCCCCGTCGCGCCCCTTCGCGCCCCTCGCCCCGACCCGCCGCCGCCGTCATGGGCGCCTGCCTGGGCGCCTGCTCCCTGCTCAGCTGCGTGAGTGCCACCCCGGCGCCCTCACTTTTGTCCTGTTTTCTTCCTCCGAGCAGTTTCTTCATCGCCTTCCTCCAAACTTGTCTTTCTGGGCCCGCACCCCGCCTCCTCGCCCCGGGTCCCCCGGCCCCCGGTCTCCCCCCTTCCCCGACTCCCGCCCCGGCCCCGGCCCCGGCCCCGGGCTACGGAGACAGCTGCAGTCCCGGCCTCGGGTTACCGCGGGGGAGGGGTGGGGCGCGCCGGGGCGGGGGAGGGGAGCGCTCCCCGCGGGCTCCGCCCGGGGACTGGGGAGACTGAGGCTCGGGGCTGGGGTGGGGGTGGGTGCTGCGCCCCACCGCGCCCGACTTGGGTTCGTCCTCCAGGCGCGCGCTTCGCGGTCTGTCCCCGGCCGCTCTGACTCTTTGTGTGGCCCGCCCGGCCCCTGGCCCTCGCTGCGCTGGGTCCTCTGTCCCTTTGCAGTCTCTCTCTCCGTCCGTCTGCCCTGCCCGTCGGCCGCCGTTTGTTCCTTCGTATTTATCTGCTCTCTGTCTCGGTCCGTTCGTTTGTCCGACTGTCGTTGTCCGTCTGTGGCTTCTCCATCTGTCATTGTCCACAGTTCAGGGTGTGACGGTGTGTCCGCCTGTCCAATGTGTCCTTGTCGCTGCACATTCAGTCTGGCTCGAGCCAACTCCTGGCACTTCTCCAAGGAGCCCCAGACCCTCCCTCTGGGCCCCAGAGCAGAATGGGGAGTGGGCAGGAAGCCCCTGTCTGCCTTTCTAAAATACTGGGTGAGGTCTGTTCGGGTTGCCTCCCTGGCCCAACTCTGGGCTAGAAGACCCAAGAATTGAGGGAGCTTAGGGTGTGTGTGTGTCGGGGGAAGGAGTACCCAGTCCCCTGGGCTCAAGGTCCTGGGGGCCAGCCTGCCTTAGTTTTGGGGCTGCAGCCAGCATAGGGGAGGAGCTTCAGCCAGACCCCAGCCGAGAGGCCCCCTGCTCCGTTTCCTTTTCCTAGCTCCCTCCTTTTTTCCTTTTCCCCTCATTAAACCTGAGGTTCATTCAGGCATCCCCCTCCCCCTCTGCCCCACACAAAGAGGAGCAGAGAGGAATGGGGGAAGGGGGTCTGGTGGCTGCTGAATCTCAGGATTTGGGTTTCCTTTGTCCCTGATGTGTGTGTGTGCATGTGCACGCGCGTGTGTGTGCGCATTAGGATGGGGGTGTAGGGGCAGGAGCTGGAGGATCTAGAGATTTACTTTATGGCCATTTTTGAGAATGATAGCTGTAGAGTGGGTCCCTGGACAGTCTCTTGTCCTCTCTGGGCCTCCATTTTCCCATCTGTGAAGTGCGTGCCTGGGCACACACAGGAGGAGGAATCTAGAGCTGGTCCCTGAAATCCCTCCCTGTCTTATTAAATCAAGCTTTGGGCTGGGTCTCTGGCCAGGAAGAGTTTGCTTCCTGATGGGGGAGGGAGCGTTTCCCAGGATTGAGCAGGTTTCCATCTGGCTGGGGGTAGGGGATGTTGAGGGGAGACCTGCCAATCTCAGGAGCCTTCCTCTCCTAAAGCTGTTGGAAAGATTGAAAAGTGCCCCACCCAATCCTGGTGTTTAGTGCGTGCTCAAAATGGGAGCTCTGGTTACTATCATCTTGGAAAGGTGGGTGGAGATTTCCTCTGGAGCTGAGTGCTGGTCCTGAGTCATGGAATTCTACTGTGCTGAGACCAGAGGACACCTGACAGAGGAGCAGCAGCACAGAGTGGGTAGCTGATTTGCCTAAGGTTGCACAGGGAAAGGACAGGGAACTCCAGGGAGGATTAAAGTCTGTTTTGTGATCTGGACTTCTCATGTCTTAGCTGCCTGAGGGACAGGCCTGCCCAGGTAGAATAGAGAGTTTCACTTAGTGAGCATCAAATATCTGCAAGGAACCTCCTTTCAGTGGCCTCCCTTGGCAGTTCTGACCTCTGACATTTACTGCACACCTACTGCGTGCCAGGCACTGTGCTGAGCTCCTTACTCATGCCATTTCAGTGGTTCCCCCTCATCCCTGTGACATAGTTACCCTGTTTGACAAATAAGGATACCAATAGCAGCTACCATTTAGCACATCCTACCCTAGGCCCAGTACTCACCGCCCAGAGCTGTCCGGTGGTGGCACAGACCTAGCACTGTAGTGAGCACTTGATTTGTATCTCCTTTTGTTCTTTCATTCTTTCTTTGTTTTTTATTGATTTTAGAGAGAGGGAAGAAGGGAGGAAGGGAAGGAGGGAGGGAGGGAGAGAGAGAGAGAGAGAGAGACAGAGAGAGAGAGAGAGAGAGAGAGAAACATCAATGTGAGAGAGAAGCACTGATAGTTTGCCTCCCCTACCTGTCCTGACCAGGGATCAAATCTGCAATCTAGCTAAGCGCCCTGACTGGGAATGGAACTGATAACTTTTTGGTACTTGGAATGACACTCCAACCAACTGGGCCACACCAGCTGGGGCTGATATATATATCCTTTCATGTAATACAGTGATCCCAGTGAGGCAGTTAATATCATTCCCATTTCACAGATGAAAACTGGATCAGAGAGGGAAGATGAACCCAGAGAACTGATACCAAGGAAAAGTCAGATTCTAGAATTCTCATTGTGTGCTTTAGCCAATACTTATTCCTTCTGACAACACCACTCATTGACTGACATCTTTAGGGTTGTCCTAATGATATCCATTTTAATATCTATCCTGATTCTTAAGGTAAATTACCAGGTCGTTGAAGACAAAAAGTCTTAAAATAGTAAAGTGTACGCTGTGTCTGTCCTGCCACACAGGATTACATTGAGCGGGTGGTTACTCCTGGAACCAGTAGCAGCCTGTTTCAGTGGAGATTTGCTGGACAGGAGGGAAGTTCCTGCAGGGGGTTTTCAGGTACTCTTAGCGGGACAGGTTGGCGGGGAAGACTTTCCTGCCCTTCCACCTTGAGGCACTTGCAGCTGCCCCTCATGGTTCTCCCTCGGCGGGAGCTGAGTCCTGGCCTGCAGGAAGTGAGATGGGCCCACAGAGGGTGGGAGTCACCAGGCAAGCCAGCGCGCGATAGACGGACGGTGAGCAAACATGTGTTTAGGGAGCGCCTTCTCCGTGCGAGGGCGTGGGAAAGGCCTCTGGGTCAGACTGGTTGGACTGAGATCCTGGCTTGGCTTCCTCTCAGCTACTGGACCGTGGGCAGTCACTTCCTCTCTCTCCTGGTCTGTAAAGTGGGAGAACAATGGTACCTGCCCCTCGGCACTTGGTGATATTAAATGGGACTGCGATAAACAGGCCAACATCTTTAGCACGAAGCTGGCTTGTAGTGGCCACTCTGTAAACACCCCAGGGTGGTAACTTGCTTTAGACCACATTCAAGGAAGTGGTGAGGCAGGTAGAACCCAGGGTTGTCTGACCATAGAGCCTGGGCTCGAGCCACTTTCCTCGCCTGCCCGGGAGCCCGTTTTGTGAATGAAGAAACTGAGTTCCATGGAAGGGAAAAGAGACTTGTCTAAGGCCATTCTGCAAGTTGGTGGCTGAGCCCTCTATTCTCAGCACTGTGGTGGTGGGGGGGTGGGGGGGCGGGGAGTAGCCGTGCTTGAGTAGTTCGGGGCTGACCTCTCCTCCCTGTGTTCCGTCTAGTGCTAGGCTGGCTCATTCACATCCCCAAAGTGGATCCCGTACTTGCTGGGACCAGTCTCTTTTTTTAATCTAATTATGATAAAATAGATAATGTAAATGTTACTATTTAATACTGTTTTAGTCTTCAAGGAGCTTGTCATTTACTGTAAGGAACATGTTGAGTATTAAAATGGGCATTTGCTAAATACAACCCGAATGGTATCAGTGAGTGGTGTTGTCAGGAGTAAATATTATCGGCTGACGCACACAACAGGAACTCCAGAGTCTGACTTTCCTTGGTCTCAGTTCTCTGTATTATTGAGAACAACCCCCGACTCTCTCCCTCTATTCCCAAAGACACTGCACTCCACTCCCTTGATCTGTCTTCCATGCTGTGGCCAAGTGATAGCTCTGAAGAGTAAATCTGGCCCTAGCCAGTTTGGCTCAGTGGATATCATTGGCCCATGGACCAAAGGGTCCTGGGTTCGATTCCGATCAAGGTCAAGGGCACATATCTGGATTACAGGCTCCATCCCTGGCCCTGTTTGGGGCACAGGCGGGAGGCAACCAATCCATGTGTCTCTCTCTCTGTTTCTCTCCCTCTCTTCCACTCTCTCTAAAAATCAAAGGAAAAATATCCTCAGGTGAGGATTAACCACAACGCCAACAAAAACAAACCCCAGAACTAAAATGCAAATCTGATGTTGACCTGTTCTTTAGCAGTGGTTCCCCTTTGCCTACAGGATACAACCCAGACTCCTGGGCATGGCCTGCAGGACACTGGCCATCACCTCTGTCACCATTTGAGCTTCTTTTTATTGCCCAGCTGCTCTAAAAACACAGCGTTCCTCTTAGCTTTGCAGATGTTTTTCCCTGTGTAGGAATACCCTCTCGTCCTCACTTAGCTAACTTCCTACAGTTCCTTGAAAACTCTCTGTCCCCTCCTTTTTTTTTTTTACTATAGTAAAAAATACATAACGTGAAATGTACCATTTTAGCCATTTTAAGTACACAGTTCAGTGACATTAAGTACCCTTCACATTGTGCAAACATCACCACCATCCATCTCTGAAACTCTTTACCCATTAAACAGTAATTCCTCACCTCTGTCCCCCGCCCGCCCCCCCAGTTCCTGGTAAGCACCATCCTACTTTCTGTCTCTCTGCATTCGACTCCTCACCTGAGTGGGATCCTATGTGTTTATATTGTGGTGATTGGCTTACTTGACTTAGCATAACGTCCTACGGTTCACCCATGTTGGAACCTGTATGAGAATATGATTCCCTTTTAAGGCTGAGTAATGTTCCCCTGTATGTGTCTACCACACTCAGCAGTCGATGGGCTGCTTCCGCCTTTTGGCTGTTGCGAGTTATGCTGCTAAGAACATGGGTGTATAGATTCCCGTCCGAGCCCCTGCTCTTAGTTCTTTGAATAAGACCCAGAAGTGGGGGGCCAGTTAGTTTTAAACAAAACAGCTTTACACTGTGGCCTTCGCCCACCGCTACCCACTCTACCCACCTACTGCCCCAGGAATGGTTCTAAGAACCTATGTCCCTGGCTGTAGCGACAGCCAGGAGAGTGTGAATGCCTCGGGACAGCCCCTTTCCGCCATGCCAAACCACTGACAGCGCCAGGGCTGTCTAGCTTGCCTGAGGAGGTAGCGAGCTCCTTGTCAGCGACAGTGTGCAAGCAGCAGGGGACAGCCAGCTGCCTTCCTGGTGATTCTGCATCAGAGGCTGGATTGGTGGAATGGAAGCATCCTCCAACTGAAGGTTCTAAGCCCGGGGCTTCCTACCCCCCACTCAGAGGACCTGCCTGGTGCTAAGGCTGCCTCTGCCCTGCTTGGTGGGGGTGGGAGCAGTAATTTTCGTGGGGAAGTTTTATAGTCGCCTGGGCCTCGCACATTGCATCATAACCCTTAGCCCAGGCTGCTCTGCAGCAAGTGACTTTCATCTTTCCCGTCTCTATAACATCCATGCAGAAAGTGGGCCACCACTGGCCCCTGGGCATTGAGGTCATTTGCAATCTCTCTAGATTCTAATAACCTCATAAAACCTAAAGCTTTGCCCCTATTTTAGTCCCCCCTCCCTTAATTAGATATTTTTATTTTCAAATAATAAAACCAACTTTAGCCCTAACTGGTTTGGCTCAGTGGATATTTGGTTCAGTGGCTAGAGTGTCGGCCTGCGGACTGAAGGGTCCCAGGTTCGATTCCGGTCAAGGGCATGTATCTTGGTTTCGGGCACATCCCCAATGGGGTGTGTGCAGGAGGCGGCTGATCGATGTTTCTCTCTCATCGATGTTTCTGACTCTCTATCCCTCTCCCTTCCTCTCTGTAAAAAAATCAATAAAATATATTTAAAACACACACAAAAAAACTAACTTTATTGGGGTATAATTTAATTATATTTAGTTACATGGGTCGATTTCAGTAGCACCTTTCCACCTGCTCCCTTTAGCAGAGATGGCCCTCTTAGGGAGTGCCATGATGTGTTGCTGGGCATTTATTTTCAGTTTCCCCCTATTATTTCCCTGGTGCGAACAGTGCCACAATGCACTTCCAGGTGTGCGGGGTGGGCATCTGCCCTTCCTCCCAGGGCCGGTATTTCTGTAGGAAGAGGTTCTTGTAGGCGAGATCCCCACAGGTGGTGGGGCTGTCGGAGAACCATGAATGTTTCAAGGCTGCCTCCGAAGCAGCTGGGGAGGCGGGGAGCGGGGAGGGGGTTGCAGGAGGGGCGAGGTGGGTGCAGCTTGGCATGAGTTTCTCTCTCTCTGACCTGGTCTCTCTGGCCACTGGTTGGCTCAGGGAACCCTGGGGTTTCAGGTTCAGGTACACCTGGATGTTGATCTCCAAAAAACAGTGAACTGAAAGGCCAGGCTCCCTGACTGCATTGGGCGGCTTTTCTTCCATCTCAAATGTTTTAGGCTGAAATGGCAACGAGACGGAGCTGGGCCCTGCCCTGGGCGCCTGGGCACTGGTTCCTGAGGTCAGGTGGTGTTGACCTCCCTTGGTTTTCTCTGGCACCGGCGGGATTCTGGTCATCCCTGGGGCCTTTTGGAATTAAACCAGGCTGCCATCATCAAATCATACGTTCGTGAGCCCTTGGTGCAGATAAACCTGAGCCGAATCCCAGCTCCTGAGCTCCCTTTGCTATGTGACCGTGGTCTTGTTTCCTCTCTGAGTCTCCGTTTCCCCATTTACACATACGTTGTAGTGTGGGTGGCTTTAATGCAGGTGGATTCTCTTGTGGGACTGAGTCCAGGGAAGCTGGCACCATTATGACCTGAAGCTCAGCACTGCTATCCACGTACTGTATGACTTCTGGCAAGTTTTTAAAAAATGTATAGTTCATTGATTTCAGAGAGGAAGGGAGAAGGAGAGAGAGAGATAAAAACATCAGTGACGAGAGAGAATCATTCATCGGCTGCCTCCTGCACTCCTACTGTGGATCGAGCCCACAACACAGGCATGTGTTCTTGACCAAAATCGAACCCAGGACCCTGCAGTCCACAGGCCAACACTTTATCCACTGAGCCAAACCAGCTAGGGCATGTTTTTTAAAAATATATTTTATTTATTTTTTACAGAGAGGAAGGGAGAGGAATAGAGAGACAGAAACATCGATGAGAGAGAAACATTGATCAGCTGCCTCCTGCACACCCCCTACTGGGGATGTGCCCGCAAGCAAGGTACATGCCCTTGACCACTGAGCCAAACCAGCTAGGGCTTGTTTTTTAACTTCTGTGAGCTCAGTTTTCTCATCTGTAAAACGGGGACTAATAGCTTTGTCTGATAACCAGAACGCTCTTGTGGTTGGTTTACAAAACATTTTTCTGGCACTTGCTTGCCTCCTGGCCTTGGATAGGGGCCAGGGCTTGAGGTGGGGCTGCGGGATACAATGCAGGCTGCGGGGTGAGTGAACTGTTATGCTTGGGATGTGAGAGAGAATTCACTCTGCAAGCATTTCATGTAGCATTCCTGTCCTTGGCTTTGGGTGAGAAGGAGCAGCTCCAGTCTGGGGAGGGGCAGATGGGAAGGCAGGGGCGCTCCAAGCAGAGCGTGCCTTGCGCCCAGGACCAACCCAGAGATCAGGGTGCCGGGTTGCAGAAGAACAAGGTCCCTTTAGCCTGTTCTCCACAAAACCGATCACTCTGCAGAAGGCTGTTCCGGTCCCTCCTGGCTTCCAACTCCTGAGTGGATGCCCAGTGCTGCCCAGGCCCTGCCATCCTCACAACCTCACCGCTCTCCGCTTGCTGCCTGTCACGAAGCCCTGGGCACAGGGTCCTTTTCGTTCCTCCGTTGCCCAGCTCCTGCCTGCCCCAGAGCCGCCCCAGACTCTGTTCCCTGGAGCAGTCTTCTCCGTGGTCTTTCAGCTCTCGGCTAAATTGTCACTTCTTAGGGACGTGACATGCCACCCCCAACTAAACCAGGCCCCATTTGTCACCCAGGGCAGCATGCACGTTTTCGTCTTAGCACTCATGGCGTAATGATCTGTTGAGTGTCTTTCTTCGTGGGGCTCTGCCTTCTGGACTCTGAAGTGCCTGGCTGAGGAGCTGGGACTGTTGGGGGGAAGATAAACTTGTGCAGGGGCTTGGCAGGTAGACCCAGCTCCCAGAGGGCTGAGGCTGTTTGGGGCACCGCCTGTTCATGGCGTGGCGTCACCAGCCCCCGAATGATTTCCGTCAGCCCCGGAGTAGGAAATCCCAGCTACTCACAGGTCTTCATTCCATCCGTTCAGCAGGTGTTCACCATGTGCTTGCTGTTTGCCGAGGTCTTCATTGTATGCCTGGTGCTACACCAGACACGATACATTCTTTCACTGGATGGTCCCTGAGCTCCTACTATGTGCCAGGCACTGTTCCGCTCTCTGGGAATATCACAGCGAGCAAAAAGGACAAAGAATTCCTGTCGTTGGGGAGCGTACATGCTAGACATGGGAGGCACAAACAGAAGTAAACTCTGAACCTTAACAGATGATAGTAAGTGCTATGGAGGAAAGCGAAACAAGGAAAGGAAGCTTCTATCTCATTCTGACAACGGCCCTGTGGGAAGCAGGTGCCCTTCTGATTCCCGTTTTGTAGAAGAGCACCCTGCAGTTCAGAGAGGCTGAGTGAGCTGTATAGGTCACAGAGCTAATCAGTGACGGAGCTAGACTTCTGGATTTTTAAACACTTATTTTTTTACTACTCTGCCTCCGCCCAAGTAAGACACAGTGTGGCACAGCTCTCGCCACGGTAGCACCTGAGGCCTGGATCTGGGTTCTTCTCCTCGCTGGCGATGTGACCATGTGTGACCTGGCCTCTTCCAAGCTTGGTCTCCTCAGCCTCCCCCTCAGGCTTGGAAGTTATGTGGGATCACACTTGCTCGGTGCAGATCTGGAGGCATCGAAGGGGCTGTGGTGGGTGCTGCGTGCGCGGGCATGGCGGGGAGAGGAGGCAGAGATAAGGGTGCTGTCCTGCCCTCCCCGCAGGCCTCCTGTCTCTGTGGCTCTGCCCCCTGCATCCTGTGTGGGTGCTGCCCCTCCAGCCGCAACTCCACCATCACCCGCCTCATCTTCACATTCTTCCTCTTCCTGAGCGTCCTGGTGTCCCTCATCATGCTGAGCCCTGGCGTGGAGAGCCAGCTCCACAAGGTGAGCAGCCCCGGGGAGGGGGAGAGGGTCTGGGCGTGCCCAGGGAGCAGCCTGGGGGACCTGCTGCTAAGGGACCCGGCTTGGGGTCCCAGCGGACCAACAAGAGGTGAGCAGGTGTGTCCGGGCATTTGTTCAGGGGGAAGGAGGGTTTGCACCTCACATGGTGGTAACTGGTTCTCGTAAGCCATGGTCTCCTGGGAAAATCGTATTAATCATTATTGCCCCCCAGACTGGCCCAGCAAGCTCTCCCCTCTGTAATGTGCCAGCCCTTCCCTTCATCCAGCATGCACCCAGTGGGCACTTAGGCCAGTGGTGGGACACTTCAGTGTGTGCACAGGCATGAATCCCGGGGGAGCGGGAGATGCAGTCTCAGAGTCACTTTAGAGTAAGGTGACCAGACGTCCGGCATTTGGCAGGACAGTCCTGATTTTTAACAATTTGTCCCGAGTCCCACGGCGTTTTAAAAAAGTCCCAATTTTTGGAAAGAATGCACGACAAGCTAGGGAACGGCGGGAGAACAGGAAGGGAATACACGGTTTTCGGTGGCCAAGCGGTCAATGGTGTCCCGCTTTACCAATGTTAAAATCTGGTCACCTTACCTTGGAGACGCCAGTCCTGTAGGAGACAGGCTTCAGAGTCCCGGTTTCCAGAAGAATCTCAGGGAATTTGGTGGGTAGAGGGCATTTTAGGAAATCCTGCGTTAGACAGCGCCATGCATTCCTGAGGCTGTGGGTAGGGTGACGGAAATAAACAGTAACTAGAGGGAATTGGACCATCTGTGTGTGTGGGTGGGTAGCCTAGGACTTCAGCCCCAGGCGTGGGTAGCTATGGGGATGACGGTAGGAGGCTCAGTTCCGGTTCTGGTCCTGCCCCTGCTGGGAGGGCCTCCCTCCCTGCCCCGCCCCTGCTGGGAGGGCTCCTCCGGGCAGGCCTTAGCAGAATCAGGCCCAGGGGGATGGGGCCTTCAAGCTGCAATGTCTGTCCCCACAGCTGCCCTGGGGGTGTGATGAGGGGGCTGGGACCACTGCCATCCTGCAGAGCCACATCGACTGTGGCTCCCTGCTCGGCCACCGCGCTGTCTACCGCATGTGCTTCGCTACAGCAGCCTTCTTCTTCCTCTTCACCTTGCTGATGATCTCTGTGTGCAGCAGCCAGGACCCCCGGGCTGCCTTCCAGAATGGGTGAGCGCTGAGGGGCCCCTGCACCCCATCTGGGCCCTCCCCTGCCTGTCTCCAGGTATCTGCAGACCCTACAGTACAGACAGCAGCTCATTTAGTGTTTTCCGTTTCTCAGATAAGGAAATTAAGCTCAGAAAGGGCAGCAACATGCTAAGGCCACGCAGCATTTGGGGCCAGAACTTGGGTGACCAACCACGCTCACCCCTACTTGGCCCTCCTTCCCTCTGTCCCTTGCGGCTCTTTCTGGGGCCAGGACGGGTTTTCCGTGCCCCTCAGACCATGAGAAAGCCCCTCTTCACCTCTCCCAGTACCTGTTTTTTGGGGGTGAGCTTCTGGGGGTCAGGCCTGTTCCTCTAACCCTGCTCCACTGTCCTGTCTGTCCTAATCCCCACCCCATAGGTTTTGGTTCTTTAAGTTCCTGATCTTCGTGGGCATCACTGTGGGTGCCTTCTACATCCCCGATGGCTCCTTCTCCGACAGTAAGCGTCTTGGTGGGGAGGGTTGGAGGCCACCAGGAGGGGCGTGGGGTCCCCAGTGGGGGGAGCGCTGGTGGGGCTGTCCTGTGTCCTGGCACACAGACCTCAGGCTGCTGACTGGGGCCTCGGCTCCGAGTCAGGACACGGCGCTGTGGTCCGTGGTCATATGGCCTTTGGGCACCTTTGGGGAGAGGGGGACGGAGGTGCCTGCCTAACCCTGACCCATGCCCTGCCACACTGTCTTGGTGCATGGCTGGGGCTCTCTAGAGCAGGAGCTTTGCTTTTTCTCAGTGTGCCATTGCAGGGCTTGGCACAAATGATTGTTGAATGAATAAATGAATAAATGGGTGTGAGAGGGAGCCCACGGGACTGTGCCTGCCCCAGGAATCCCTGGGAGCCGGGTGGGTCAGAGGCCCTGGCACCCAGGCTTCTGCCCAGGCCCAGACTGGCCCGCCTCACTCGCCTCTCCCCATCCAGTCTGGTTCTACTTTGGTGTCGTGGGCTCCTTCCTCTTCATCCTCATCCAGCTGGTGCTGCTCATCGACTTTGCACACTCCTGGAACCAGCAATGGCTGGGCAAGGCCGAGGAGTGCGACTCCCGCGCCTGGTATGCAGGTCAGTGCCGAGGTCGGCCTCTGGGGGGAATCTAGGGGTCTTTGAAGCTGGAGGGCATCTCGAGCAGCCCCTGCCTTGGTGCAGGAATTGGACTGTGCAAGGCAGAGGGAGGGAAGGGTGTGTGGGGGGGCAGCCGATTCCAGGGCAGCTTCAGCGGATCAGAGGGGAGAGGAACTGGGGAGGCCTCGGAGGGTCTAGTTCAGCGGTTCCTGAGGAATGGGCTGTGCACAGCCAGCCCCCACCAAACGTCAAGTGACACTGGGTCTTTGAAACCCGGTGGCAGAAAGGGTCCCATTCAATCCATCAGAGAGAAAGGCTCACTGGGGCGTTGGTTTGGTTTTCAGGCCTCTCTGAACTTTCGATCTCTCTGGCAGCCAGAGCAGGCATCAGCAGATCCTACACATACAGTTCACTTAAAAAAAAGTTTTTATTGATTTCAGAGAGGAAGGGAGAGAGAGAGAGAGAGAGAGAGAGAGAGAGAGAGAGAGAGGGAGAGAGAGAGAGAGAGAAAAGAGAGTAATTGATCGGCTGCCTCCTGCACGCTCCCCACTGGGGACTGAGTCTGCAACTTGGGCATGTGATGTGCCCGGACCAGGATTGGAACCGTGACCTCCTGGTTCATGGGTCGATGCTCAACCACACTGGCTGGACCTAGTTAACTTTTTAAAAAAATATATTTTATTGGTTTTTTACAGAGAGGAAGGGAGAGGGATAGAGAGTTAGAAACATCGATGAGAGAGAAACATCGACCAGCTGCCTCCTGCACACCTCTCACTGGGGATATGGCTGCAACCAAGGTACATGCCCTTCACTGGAATCGAACCTGGGACCCTTCAGGCCGAAGGCCAACGCTCTATCCACTGAGCCAAACCGGTTAGGGCCCTAGTTAACTTTTTAAATAATCATTTTGTATTCATTATATATATTTATTTTATTATTATTTTTAAAAATATTTGTTGTTGAGTGTATTCCAGATGTCCCCTTTATCCCCCTCCCCATTCATTGTATTTATTTTTATGATTACTGTATTTGTGGAAAGTGAATCACTTTAGTTCAGGATGGGGCCAAAACTCACAAAGGCGTTGGTGAATGATGGAAGTTTAGGAGACACCGATGTCATTCCTCGCATGATGGAAACGGAGGCTGGCTCAGCAAGCCCCCTGCAGGCAGTGGGGGTCCCTGTGCCTCCTGACCCCCTGCTTGCTGCCCTCCTTCCCAGGCCTCTTCTTCTGCACCTTCCTCTTCTACTCGCTGTCCATTGTGGCCGTGGCCCTGCTCTTCGTCTATTACACCCAGCCCGATGCCTGCTACGAGGGCAAGGTCTTCGTCAGCCTCAACCTCGCCCTCTGTATCTGCATCTCCATCATCTCCGTCCTGCCCAAGGTCCAGGTGAGCGTGCCAGGCTCTGCCCGGCTGGAAACCAGGCCCACTGGGGTGTGGGATGTCTCGTGGGAACCGTGGCGTCCTGGGCAGGGCTGGTGGTCACAGAGCCTTGGGCTAAGATGTGGGCTCCCCAGGCAGCCTCCCTGGGTTAGAGTCTTGACTCTCACATCTACATTTCTGATGTCTTTGGGAAAGTGCCTTCACCTCTCTGTGCCCCTCTCTTCTCAGATGTAAAACGGGGATAATAATGCCTGCTATTGGAGAATTGAGATCACATTTGTGAATATGTAGAACAGTGCCTGGCATATAGACATACACCAGGCATTGGCTGTTGTTACCAGTATTGGTGCTGTCGCTGTTTTTATGTAAATTGGGAGAACATCACTGAGCAGTGGTTCTTAGACACCTCAGGAATAGCGTTAGGAGGTGCAATTCCAGTTTCTAATCCCAGCCCGCCTGGGGTAATGAACGGGGGTTCCCAAGTAATTGTTTGCTCTTCAGAAAAAAAGGCCTCCTGAGTCCAGTGGTACTTCCCCATTTGGGACCTCAGCCCCCCAGGGGATTCAAAGGTAGCTTAGGTAGTTTTTAGGAGTCTCTAGCAGAACATTTGGGAACTTTCTGGTCAGGGCCTCCATTTCCCATTGAGAAAACTGAAGCCCAGAGAGGGTGATGTCTCTGTCCCAGGTCACACAGCAATCCGTATTCATGCAGCAAATACCTGATACAGTTACTGTGTATCAGGCGCCCTTCTAGAGGCTTCTCGATGTTGGGGTTAGAACTGTGAGGAAGAATAATTATAATAGCCAACACTTAATGCCATCTATCATGTCATTTAGTCCTTGTACCATCATTGTCCCCACTTTACAGATGAAGAAACAGAGGAATAAAGAGGCTTGCTTGAGGTCACACGGCTATAAGGGGTGAAGCTGGGATTTGAACCCAGGCAGATTGGCTCCAGAGCCTGTGCTGTTAGTTATAGAGTTTAGATCCATATTTTCAGGCATGTATGTGTGGTGAAGGGTGGGAAAGAATAAGCAACAGACCAGGCAGAGTAAGGCGTTTTGGATGAGTACTGTGAGGGAAGTAAAAGGGAAGAGGGTTAAAAGGTAGGCGCGGCCAGGGTTGCTGTAGGCAGGATTTTCAGGGCCTTGTTGCAGGTCCTGTTTGAGCTGAGGCCTGAAAGCTAAAGAGGGGCTGTCCGTGCAGAGATCCGGGAAGGAAGATGTCAGGGAGAGGGCACCGGATCCCACCTCACAAAGGATCCGAGGTGGGAGAAGGTTTAGCATGTTCCACAGGCAGCGAGGAGGCCACAGTGGCTGGGGTGCAATCAGCAGGGAGGAGCATGGGAGGGGGATTGGGTGGAGATGAAGTTGGGACAGACCAGGGAGAGCTTTGATTCAGAGTGTGCAGGGGAGCAAGGGTGTAATCTGTTAGGAGAAAGAGTCAGGACTCCACCTTTGGGTGGGCTAGGTAAGTAGTGGGTGGCTTGGGTGGTGTGGGGTGGATGGCCCTAGGGTGGTGAGGGTTCTGAGGTTCCCTGGTTGAGTGTGAGTGGGTGAGTGGGGGTGGGGTGTCCCCAGGTCTGGCAGGGCTCATACTGATGAGCTGCTCTTACCAGGACGCCCAGCCCAACTCGGGTCTGCTGCAGGCCTCGGCCGTCACGCTCTACACCATGTTCATCACCTGGTTGGCTCTGTCCAATGTCCCCGGTGAGTATGGGCCTGGGTTTGAGGAGGCCTGGTCTTATTCTTAGGCTAGTAACGGCTTTCTGGCAGGCTGGGGACCCTTACAGGTGGCAGGGACATCCCAGCCCAAGCCCAGTCTGAGGCTTAGCCTTTCAGGAAAGTGGGAGGACCCCATCTGTTCCTGGAGCTGTTTGTCGTCTTGTCTGCTAAGTGCTATCTGATGCTTGGACTTGGATGATGGGTTCTGTGTCTGTCTGTCCATTTGGGTTGGCTCTCTGCCCATCCTCAGGGCTTACTGGCTCCTCGGACCTGGCCTGCATAGGCTGAGGGTGACCATGCTCCTATCCCCAGACCAGAAATGCAACCCCCACCTGCTGACATATTTGGACAATGGGACGATCCTGGCAGGCCCTGAGGGCTACGTGACCCAGTGGTGGGATGCGCCGAGCATCGTTGGTCTCATCGTCTTCATCCTGTGCACCTTGTTTATCAGGTATGGCAGAGGCCTGGGTTCTGGGGAGGGATCATGATTGGGGAGGCCCAGAGCTAGAAGAGAGGGGAGGATGTGGGAGCTGAGACACCAGGCTGGAGGCAGCATGTCCAGCCCTTGCACTGTGCTGGTGGCGAAACTGAGTCCCTCAGAGGGCACAGCGCGATTGGCAGCTGAGGCGAGGCTGAACCCTGCCTCCTGGCCACGGGCCCTTTCCTGCACACCGGGCTGCTATGTGCCAGCTCAGTTGGTTGCAGGCAACTGTGGGGTCAGAGAAAGAGCTCGACTGGGCCAGTGAGTCCAGGCTCTGTCACTCACCTGCTGTGGCCTTGGGGTCAGTGGCTTTTCCTTTCTGACCTTCCGGTTCCTCCTCAGTAAAAGGATAGTGAAAACCTCTAGTGCCCAGGGTGGCTGGGACCCCACAGTCTCACTGAGAGGGAGCAGCTCCTACTTAGGATCATATGACAACTTAAAAAAAAAATACATATTTTAATTGATTTTTTACAGAGAGGAAGGGAGAGGGATAGAGGGTTAGAAACATATCGATCAGCTGCCTTCTGCACACTCCCTACTGGCGATGTGCCCACAACCAAGGTACATGCTCTTGACCGGAACCGAACCCGAGACCCTTCAGTCCACAGGCTGATGCTCTATCCACTGAGCCTATCCACTGAGGCCTCAAAGCTAAAGAGGGGCTGCCTACGCAGAGATCAGGGAAGGAAGATGTCAGGGCGACAGCTTTTTTTAAAGGGGCATCTTAGCCAGTGCTTATCGGTGTGAACTTGAGCCAAGATGGCCTGCATCTGAGCCAGGCCCTGGCGCTAGCTAGCAGTGTGATTTGGGAAGAGTCACTTAACCTTTCTGTGCCTCAGTTTCCTTATCTGGAAAATAGAAGTAAAAACAGGACCTTCCTCAGCAGATTGCTGTAGGGTTATAGGTGAGTTAATATGTATAAGGCACTTAGAAAAGAACTTGGCAAGTAATAGGCACCGAATAAATGTTTGCTATTATTACAAATGGCTTTGAACATTTGCACAGCTGGGTGGCTGTTTTGTCCGTGCCACTAGATGGTGAGCTCAAGTATAACTGTGTTTACTCGGAATCTGGCAGACTCATTTGGCTCTGGGGCCAGCATTTCTCCGGGCGGGCGCTGCTTTCTTTGCCTGCCCTTCCCTCCCTGGAGGCAGCCTCTGGGCCACACCTCCTCCAGACCCCGGGCTAGAACCTTCTGAGGCTGGTTCACAGTGCCCTCCTGCAAAGCATTTTCTCCAAGTCAGGTTTGGGCAGTTTACAAACATCTCTCGTCTTTGTCACCTCATTCGATTCCTTTTCTAATCTGGAAAAGCCCCTGTCACGTCCATTTTAGAGGAAACTGAGGCTCAGTGTTGGGCAGCCACTTGTCTGAGGCCGTGAGCGCACACTGGCTGTGGGGCTTGAGCACACGCCCTCCCCAGCCCCTCCAGGCACCTGGCTCCCTCAGGCTGCTCACACTCATACCTCCCGGGCCTGAGGTCATTGGGCAGCACCAGTGAGAACCATGGGGGCTGTGTTCTTAGCTCTTAAAAAACAGGAAGTGCCTGGCCAGCTGGCTCAGCCGCCGAGCTGCGACTTATGAGCCAGGAGGTCAGGGTTTGATTCCCAGTCAAGGCACATGCCCAGGTTATAGGCTCGACACCCAGTAAAGAGGCCTGCAGGAGGCAGCTGACCAGTGATTTTCTCTCATCATTGATGTTTCTATTTCTCTCTCCCTTCCTCTCTGAAATCAATAATATATATATATATATATTTAAGCATTACTTAAAAAGAAAACATACACAGGAAGCGAAGAAGCAAAACCAGCCAGGAAGCAAGGAACATGAGAGCTTTCACCCCAGCTCGATGCCCCCATGTCGGCTTATGTGTGCAGTTTGTTGGTGAGGAAGTGGGGACAGCTGCAGCTAGGCAAGGGGTGACCTCAGTTTGAGGTGTGGCTGGAATCCAGGTCTCCTTTCATTTTTTTTCCAAAATACTATTGGATTTTCAAAATTGTATATGTGTCTCAGACTATTACTGTTACAAACATCAAGACCTCATTATAACAAAGCAATGACTGAAAAATCATTGCTGTTATTATTTTTTAAATTATAAACATGAAGAAAGGGGAGGTAATTGGTAAAGCCACTTACCTAAAACTAGTAAAAGGAAAACAAACTTCATAGCAAGTGAGGATGGTTAATTATTAACATTATTAATAAGTGTAGAACCTGGTATGATGCTTTGCAGCACTAAGTACTCAATACATGTTGAGGGAAATGGCAACTGAACCACCAGCATAATAGAGGCAACTTATTTATTTATATTGTACCAGGCACAGTGCTAGGGACTTGACACCATTATTCCATTCAGTCTTCCCAACAACCCCGTAAGGGAGGTACTGCTGTCCCTAATTTTATAGACAAGGAATCAGAGGCTCAGAGAGGGGTGCCTTGCCCAAGTCCATACAGCGGGTAGGAGTAGGGTTGGGAATCAAAGCCGTTTGTTAACTCCTGGTCCCAGGACCTAAGCACCAGATCCCAGGCCCTCAAGGCTCTGGGACCATCATGCCCATTGCTATGACCAGTGCCGTGGTGCATGAGGCCCCTGGCACTGCCCACCTGCCCACCTCCTCCCTCCCCTGCAGTGTGCGCTCCTCGAACCACCAGCAGGTGAACACTCTGATGCGGACGGAGGAGTGCCCGCCCATACTGGAGGGCACGCAGCAGCAGCACGTGGCAGGCCAGGCCTTTGACAATGAGCAGGACGGCGTCACCTACAGCTACTCCTTCTTCCACTTCTGCCTGGTGCTCGCCTCCCTGCACATCATGATGACGCTCACCAATTGGTACAGGTGCGTGAGGCCTGGCCGGGTGTGGACAGAGCCCGCGGAGCCTGGCACACATCTCCCCTCCTCTGGCCCTTCACTGAGGTTTAGGAAAACCTGCTCGAGACTTGGGCATGGAGGCATCTCTCCGGGACTTCCCTGGAGCCTGCCCCATCCGTGACCCACTTTCCCTGCCAGTGCCTTAGACTGCTCAGCTCCTGGTACCTCCACTGAAAAGTGGAGATCACAGGAGGTGGGGCTGGGCCTGTGCAGGGAAGACTGGGCTTACAGTGTGTGGTAATTTGGATTATGGGGTCAGATCTCGGACTCCTAGTTGGAGGGTTAGGATTAGTGTGTGGATGTCAGAATTGAAGTCACAGGGTTAAGAATAGGAGTAATGTAGGAGTAATGAAGTCAAGAGTTGGGATTGGGGCCATATAAAGTCACAAATTTGGTCATTTAATTAGAATTGGGGTTAGGGGGCCAGGAAGACAAGTCAAGGAGCTAAGATAAGAGTAACAAGGTCAGGGGCCAGGACTGTGGTCACAGGGCCCAGGGTCAGAATTGAGGTCAGATATCAAAACTGTGGCCATAAAATCAAGGGTCAGGGGTGGGGTTACAGGATTGAGTGTCAGAGTCAAGGTCAGAGGTCAGGACTAAGGCCTGGAGCTCCAGGAGTCAGGTCACTGTATTAGTCCAGGGCTGAGGTCAGATTGGAACGGAGGTCAGGATCAAGTCTGTGGTCCAAGGTCAAGAGCTATGTCTAGAAACTTAAGACCAAATGTCAAAAATACCCAAGATGGGGACTAGAGTTACAGAATAAGTCACAGCTGGATCATAAGGTCAGGCCAGGACTGAGGTCATGACTGGGCCAGGCTCACCGGCATGATGGTGTGTTCCAGACCCGGTGAGACCCAGAAGATGGTCAGCACCTGGACCGCCGTGTGGGTGAAGATCTGTGCCAGCTGGGCCGGGCTGCTGCTCTACCTGTGGACCCTGGTAGCCCCCCTCCTCCTGCCCAACCGGGACTTCAGTTGAGACAGGCCCTGCAGCATGCCCACCTGGTGCCAGGCTGACCCTGCCCCGCCTCCAGCACTTGCCTCTGAGCTGAGTGCCTTATTCTCAGTGCCTCCAGGGATGAGGAGCTCAGGCTCACCTCCGAGCCCCTCAGGCTACCCCAGACCATAGGACTTCCTCTCCCTTTCCTCTGTCCCCGATGATCACCCGCACTCACCTTCTTGGGGGAAAAAGGGCCCTTTGTTCCCAGGCTCACCAGGAGAGGGACCTGAGGAGAGAAATGCTCAGAGCTGCCCAGAGGGTGGGAGCATGCTATGATGGGATGCCCAGCACTGAGATGTTGGTATTCCTGACCACACCCCCCGGGTGCCCCGTCACTCTCCTCGACTCCGTGCCTTACAGAGTCTCTACGACTTTGCCCAATAAAGAAGCCAGAGTGTTTGCCTCCCGTGTTCTCTGCCCCCTCACCCTCAGTGCAGTGCTCATCCCATCTGGGGTCAGGGTGGGGGCTGGGGATGGAAGGTCAGGGCTGAGGGGCCGGACCAAGAAGGGCCAGACAGAGGAGCCTGGGCTGTGCCCTCTGGGTCATAGGGAGCCTGGGGGTGGGGGCTATAGAGGAAGGAGGGGCTTTGAACAAAGAGACTCTCAGGGTCAGGGAACAAGCCTGGATCAGTGCCCACCTGAGGAGGCGTGGTGAGGCCAGAGTCAAGGTGGAGCAGGGTCCGTGGGAGGTGGCTGAGAGGGCTGTCTTCAGGGCCTTACCGGTGTCTTCCCTGAGGTTCTGCCACCTCTGACCTGTCCCCAGGTCATCATCATCTCCCCTTCTTCCTGTCATAGTCTAGATCAGTGGTTGTCAACCAGTGGTCTGCGGACCACTGGTGGTCCGTGAGGTCCAAAAGGTTGGTGACTGCTGTTCTAGACACCTGCTCCAGGCCAGGTGCTGTGGGGAATGAGGAAGAACATGCTTGGAAGTGGCTGGGATCCCGCTGAACCTCAGAGGCCATGGAGATGCCCCTAACCCCTGTGTGGTTCAAGGTCAATTGTAGCTTGCTATAGGGATGAAAGCTCCCTGCTCCAGGCTGTGTGCACAGGAACCATTCAGCAAACATTGGCTCCTGTTATCATTTTTTTCCCATTCCCTGTCATTCACACACTCACACACACACACACACACACACACAGTTGAAAATCGCATACATAGATTCCCAACCATGGATTAAAAGCACACAGAGAAAGAAATTTATAAGATAAAAGAAAGATGGAACCCGACTCATCAGTCTTCTCTGACCCCCGGTCTAAATAAGGGCCCCCATTTCTCTAAGTGAACTCTATTTCCCCACATAGCCTTTATTACTGTACTAGAGGCGCAGTGCACAAAATTTGTGCACTAAGTGTGTGTGTGGGTGTCCCTCAGCCCGGCCTGCAACCTCTTGAAATCCGGGACCCCTCAGGGGATGTCTGACTGCCGATTTAGGCCCCATCCCACTGCGGATCGGGTCTAAACTGGCAGTCGGACATCCCTCTTGCAATCCGGAACTCTGGCCCCTAACCACTCGCCTGTCTGCCTGATCACCCCTGAACACTCGCCTACCTGATCACCCCTAACCACCCTTGCCTGCCTGATTGCCCCTAACCACTTGCCTGCCTGCCTGATTATCCCTAACCGCCTCTGCCTGCCTGATCCTCCCTAAGCACGGTGCCTACCTTTCTGATCACCCCTAACTGCTCACCTGCCTGATTGCCTCTAAGTACTCTGCCTGTGTGATTGCCCCTAACCACCTCTGCCTGCCTGATCCTCCCTAACTGCTTCTGTCTGCCTGATCGCCCCTAAACATGCTGCCTGCCTCTCTTATTGCCCCTAACCACTTGCTGGGGGGGCAGCCAGACGGGGTTGTTCTGATCTCTGGTCATTCTGGTGGTTCCACTATTTCAGTTGCTGGGCTTTTATTATTGTATCCATGTGTGTGATTATCACTGTATTGTCTGACTACCCCTAAGAGCAATGGGGGTGAGAACCTCCCCTTATTAATAGTATATCGTTTCCCTGGGGCTTAGAACAGAGCCCGATATAAAGAAGGTGCTCCTTAAGGGGTGGTGGAGAGACTGACTGACAACCGGAATGAATATTAGTTGGTTCTGGAGCAGCCGTGGGAGAGCCCAGGGCTGGAGAGTATAGCAGAGGACGAGGGGGAGGAGGCCTCGGCTAGAATCCAGAGGCCCAAGTTCTGTTACTGAATGTGCTGGGTCAGAGGAAAATTGCGAGACATGGATTTAAAGCTGAGACCTGCAGAATAGGTGGGCGAAGAGCGTGGGAGAGTGGCGGGGGGCAGGGAGCTGCATGGGGAGGCCTTGCAGCGAGAGGACAGGACCGTCACGATGGGGAGTGGAGTGGCAGAGGTGGGAGGGCCCAGGAATGAATTCAGATGTCACAGACTAGAGACCCAAAGGCTTGTCGGCTCTCACTGTGTTTAAAACAAGAACCTCACACAGATTGTGGTGCCTTGCCATGGGACACACCCTCCATCCACTCCAGTTCCCTCGCTCCTCCTCAGCATCCACTCGCTGCTTCAGCACTTGCGTGACTCATCTGAGTCACCCACGAAGACATCTGAGCTTGCAGCCCCGATGTGGGGTCAGGTAGGCTGCAGTCTGAGCTCGAAGAGGCCTGAGACCTGCCCATCATCCTCAAAGGCCTCCAGGGCTGTGGCCTTGGTCTGCCTCAGCCTTTCTCTGGTCCGTTTCTTAAGGAGTCCCAGGCTGGTGAGTCCTGGCTTGGGAGAGTGGAAGGGCCTTGGGGGCAGGTGGGGGGGGGGGCAGTATCCGGTGGTGGTCAGATCCTGAGCTGGAGTCTGGCAGGCCTGGTTCCCTTCCTGGCTCCTCTTGCCGACCTCTCTGAGCTTCAGCTTCCGCACCTGTGAAGGGACGATGGGTACCTACTGCACAGGGTTTGGGATAAGTCCTGCTTGACTTTGACTATGAGCAGTTCTGGAAAGCCCGCTCATGTACTCATTTGTTCAGCATGCCAGGATGCAAGAATTTAGCCAAGTGTACAGTTTATTTTTATTTTTAAAATCTTCACCCGAGGATATTTTCCCATTGTTTTTTTAGAGAGAGTGGAAGAGAGAGGGAAAGACAAAAAGAAATATCGATGTGAAAGAAACACATTGGTTGGTTGCCTCCTGCACAGGCCCTGACCAGGGCCCAGACCGGGAAGGAGACTGCTACTGAGGTATGTGCCCTTGACCAGAATCGAACCCAGTACCATTGAGTCCCAGGCCGACACTCTATCCACTGAGCCCAGCCAGCTATGGCCCAAGTGTATAATTTAGAGGGAACACAGTTCGTAAGAGTACCCTCACTTCAAACATCAGCTGCAAGTTCAGAGGTTTCCAAAACCACCCTTACGTTCTGTTGGTCACTAGAAGCACCCAAGGAGCTCATTGAAAGCTATTACACCCACAGTTAACAGTTTATTACCGGGAAAGAACAGAGATTAAAGTCAGTCGGGGGAAGATGTACACGGTGGCGTCTGGGGAAGCCTTGGAAGCTGCGCTTCCATTGTCCTCTCCCCGTGAAGTCAGGATGCATTCATTTCCTTGCAGCCGTCAGCAGCGACCTGCAGGGAGCACCACCAAGGGCAGCTCACCTGAGCCTCAGTGTCCAGAGTTTTGATTGGCCTTCCATTAGAGAGGCATGATTGATGGATGGATGATTGGTTGATTTCAGTCTGTAGTTCAACTGATAACCATGTGACCCAACCCTCCCCCAAGTCCTGTGGTGGTTCTTTCTGGTGTGGCCAGCCCCCACCCTAAATCACATTGTTCCTACCTGGATTCCTTGCCAGGAGCTGAGGGCAAAGGTCATACCTCTCTATGGCAAGGTTAAATTTGTTTTCTCTCTCCAGTTTTATTGATATATAATTGATGCATAATGTGTAAATTTCAGGTTTACAGTCTGTTGATGTGACACCTTTATAAATTGCAAAATGATTACTACCATGGTTTAGCTACCATCTCCATCCCATCCCATGCTTACCTTTTTTTGTGTGTGGAGAGAATATTTAACATCTCTCTTAGCAACATTCAAGTATATGACACAATATTATTAGCTATAATCACTATGTTGTACATTAGATTTTCAACCTTGCTAATCTTTTTGTTTTGTTAATCCTTACCCGAGGATATTTTTCCATTGATTTTTAGAGAGAGTGGAAGGGAGAGGGGGAGACAGAGAAAAACATTGAAGTGAGAGAGACACATCGATCGGTTGCCTCCTGCACACACTGGAACCAGGGCCGGAGAACCTGCAACCGAGATACGTGCCCTTAACCAAAATCAAACCCAGGACCCTTCAGTCCACAGGCTGACGCTCTATCCATCGAGCCAAACCAGCTAGGGCTCAACCTTGTTAACGTTATAACTGGAAGTTTATACCCTTTGACCAGTATCTCCTCGTTCCCCCCCACTTCCAGCTGCTGGTAACTATTAACTTCTTCACTGTGTACAAGGTCAGCCTGGAGGAGAGAGGTGGCCTCTACACGTTGGACGATCCAGGGGAGCCGCCTTACCTCTGCCCTGAGGGGCCTGGGGCTGGCAGGCTGAGAACTTAGGGTGACCAGAGCTAACGCTGATCGAAGGCTCCTTAGGTGCCAGCACTGGCTCAGCCTTTTCCATGCATTATCGATCTCACCCTCCCACCTTTCCCCAAGGAAGACTACTCAGGGGCTTCATTTTACAGGGACACCAAAGCAAGGAGAGGTTGGTAGCTCACCCAAGGCGCACAAGTAGTAAGGAGCTGAGCCTGGGATTTGGACACAGGTCTGGGTGACACCTTAGTCCACACACTCTGCTATCCTGCCTCCTATATTTAAAAGCGTGGGTTTGGGTTCAAATATAATGGGTTCAATTTCTGGGCTCAGCCCCTTATGGCTGGGTCAGGGATCCTCGCTGAGTCTCAGTTTCTTTGTTGACCACAGTTAGGATGTCCCCGCAGTGCCCTGTCTCTCCTGGTAGGCTCCTGACTCTGTTGAGGTTAGGTACCTGACGCCCCCCCCCCCCCCCACACACACAAGACTTGGCATTCCTGGAGGGGAGGACGCATACTATGTGCTCATCCACGCTGCCTGGCACAGAGCAGGTGTCTGTAAATGTTTGCCGTCACTGAAGTCCATGGAACATGCTGCCAAAAGGCCAGCGACCAGTCGAGTGGAGCAGGCGGAGGGCGGGTGCCCAGTGTGGGAGGATCCCTCGTGTAAAACCTTCCCTGGGAGCCTGGTTACATATCAAGTAGAAAACATGGACCTTACCCCTAGAGCAGCGGTTCTCAACCTGTGGGTCGCGACCCTTTTGGGGGTCGAACGACCCTTTCATGGGGGTTGCCTAAATACATCCTGCATATCAGATATTTACATGACAATTCATAACTAGCAACATTACAGTTATGCAGTAGCAATGAAAATGATGTTATGGTTGGGGGTCACCACAGGAGGAGCTGTATTAAAGGGTCGCGGCATGAGGAAGGCTGAGAACCACTGCCCTAGAGGGTCTATCAGGGTTTTAGACTAATCAGTGCCTTGCCTTGCAGTGTGACGTTGAACAGGGGACATAATGCCTCTGGCCTTGCTTTTCCCATTAGAAAATAAGGCTGTTGAACTGTTCAAACCTGCTTTGCCATTTTGACCGAATGGCCCTGGGAGCTCTGGTCCTGGTCCACACAGAGGCGTCTGATGGTCTTTTTGATAATAACTCCTTCTCTCTCATCTTGATGGCCTGTTAAGCCCCTATTCCCCCATCATGTGTGTGCACATGTGTTGCACAAGCCCAAATGCAGAGACATGCAAATATGTACATGGCACATACATATGTGTGGGCACATGTGTGCACACAAACATACACATGCATGCACATGGTGATGAATATAATGGACTGCCACTCAGTATCCACTCACCCCTCCTCTTTGGGCCTGCCAGCAGGCTAGAAAGCTGAAACTGTATTTCCCAGACTCCCTTTCGGTTAGAGCTAGAGTTTTGGGTGTGACTTAGGTTCAGCCAATTGGAGAAACTTTTGTGACCTTTGGAAGGTGTGAGTTTCTGCAGATAAATGTTGTCTTCAGGCCGTTGTTTTTTCTGTGCCATTTCCAGAGTGTGAGCACTAGGTTTAGAAGGGTAAGAGGCAGGGCTGGTGGTGCATCTGCTGGCGGGGCCCCTGGGTGGTGGCTCTGCAGTGGCCGCAGCAGGTCCTCCTGGCTCCTGGTGGCTCCTCCACGGGCAGTGGGGGTTTCCAGCCGGGGAAGCTCCCTCGATAGCACTCTCCTGTGGTGTGATTTCGGGAGTTGTTTCTGAAAGCTCAACCCTAAATCTGTTTCTTTCACATCTCCGGATTATTTATAACACAAAACACTCCTTCCTGTTTAAACCAGCTGGGGTCTGTTTTCTGGTCTCTGCACCTAAATTCTTCAGGTTTTAGCTCAGATGTCCTGAGGTCGGAAGGGGCTTGGAGTGTTTGAGGGAAAGCAGATGGGACAGCCTGAGAACGGGGGAGAGGTGGAAGACATAGGCTGGGTTACACCTTGTATTGTGTGAAAATTAATAAAGGGAAACTTCGCTGAAATGGAGACCGGAGGCCAGAAGGGGGAGCTCTCACACAGTACACTTCATGTCCACTGCAGGAAGAGTTGTCTCACTCTACAATACAGTAGTTAATAGGCAAAATGATCAATTATAGACCCCAACAAGAAAAGATGTTCATTGCATCTCCCAGAAGAACTTGACTGCCCCAGCAACTCAGCCAATGAGAAACCATCAATTCCCTGAACTCTCACTTTCCTCCCCCATCTTCTTTTTCTCCATAAAGTAACTTTCTTCTCCTTGTTTATTGGACTTACCTGTGGCTTTTGCTATAGATTGCTTGTCCTGAATTGCAGTTCTGTGTTGTTCCCAAACAAACCCCTTTTTGCTGGTAAAATAACTGACTTTTATTTTTAAAAACAGAGGCCACGCTGAAGAATTGGATTTTATTCTAAGCACAACGAGAGGCCACTGGAGGCCCTTATGCAGGGACATGATGTGATTGATGTATGTCCTAAGAAACCAGTATGATGTCAGGGTGTGCGGGAAGGTCAGAGTGGCAGCAGAGAGCCCATTTGGGAGGTCGCCGTACTGAACCAGTCAGGAGATGGCAGGCTAGTGTGATAACCGTGGAAATGGTGTGATGTGTAAGGTTCGGAGTGGGTCGAGGTCGCGCACCTATGACGTGAGGCCATAATGTATCAAAAGAACTTTTTAAAAAACATATATTTTATTGATTTTTTACAGAGAGGAAGGGAGAGGGATAGAGAGTTAGAAACATTGATGAGAGAGAAACATCAATCAGCTGCCTCCTGCACACCCCCTACTGGGGATGTGGCCGCAACCAAGGTACATGCCCTTGACCAGAATCGAACCTGGGACCCCTGAGTCCTCAGGCTGATGCTCTATCCACTGAGCCAGACTGGCAAGGGCTCAAAAGAACTTTTACTTCAAGCACCTGGGTGCAGGTGGGCTGAGTCCGAAAAAAGGAATCAGCATCCACTGAAGGGGAAGGCAGGCTTTTGTTAGCTTTTGCTGGCTGCAAGCAATTCTGCTGACGTACAGAGCTTGACTGGCGGGTCCTATCCGTCTTTGATTCCTGCAGGCGCCAGGTTATTTAGGCTATGCCGAGCTCAAGGCTGGACGCTTTCTGTAAGATGTCTGCTAAGCACAATACATTTCCTCTGCCCCGTTTTATTCTCTTTAACCCTTTCAATGTGAATAAAGCTGGGGAAACATTTTCAGGTAAAACTAATAGAAATTGCTGCTGGGTGAGATGTGGGGGTGTGGATAGAAGGGAGAATGCTGGATGTCATGTATCACAATGCAGGAGACTTGAGCTGGCTTCAGAGAAGAGAGGTAATCAAATTTTCTATTTGGGATTGGTGCCAGACTGGATTAAGGGGTAAGTGTAGGAGATTATGCGACAATCCAGGTAGACAATCGTGACTGGACTGGTATGGTGGTGGAGAAGAGGGTGGATGGAAATATTTAGGAGATGAAATCAACAGGGCTTGGTGATGGATTGGAAATGGGTGGGAGTGGACTGGTGAGAGGGGGTGTCAAAATTTCCCAAGAGCCTGTGGTTCATAAAAGGGTTAAATGATAGTGTCATTCACTGAGATAAGCTAAGAGAGATCCAAACTGGTAGGGGATGATCAAGAGTTTGTGTGAGGATATACTGCCATAATGTATACAAGGTACCTAAAACACCGCGCTCGGCTGGGGGTGGGCGAGAAGGGGTCAATGGGGAAGAATGGGGACCCATGTAATACTTTCAACAATAAAGATAAAAAAAAACACCACAACTCACCCTCCCCCACCCCCCAGAGTATCACTTTGAGTCCCTGCTTTCAATTTTCTATTTCTTGGCCAGTTCGAATTTGGGGATTGATATGCACTCCATGCAGATCTATGGTTCCCATGTAGATCAGTGCAGAATGACTCCAAATAATTCACGTGTTACTATCAAACACAGTGTTTTAAAATCACACACTTTGTATTGTGAGAATTGTAATACAAAGTTCTTCAGAAAATGTTTTACCTTGCAACACTAGAGCTGGCAGGTCCACACCAAAACCTGAAATAAAATGAGAGGACCCTTGCCCAGATGGCATGACTCAGTGGTTGAGTGTCAACCTATGAACCAGGAGGTTGTAGTTCGATTCCTGTCAGGGCACATGCCCAGGTTACAGGCTCGATTCCCGGTAGGGGGCATGCAGGAGGCAGCAGATGGATGATTCTCTCTCATTGTTGATGTTTCTATCTCTCCCTCCCTCGCTCCCCCTTCCTCTCTGAAATCAACAAAAATTTATTTGAAAAAAAAAAAAGAGAAAGAGGACTCTTTAGTGAAAGTACCAAAGGCAGAGGTTATGAGAGAGAGTAAAGCCCTGAATAAGGAGAGGAGGAGGGTCCTAGGACGCTTTAAAATTGTATTTTTCCTGAAATCCAAACAATATAAAAAATGATACATTATAGAGTTTCACATAGACTTTCAAGGTAAAATGTTATGTTGTATTATCCTAGCTAATAAAAGAGTAATGTGCAAATTAGGTGCCACTTCATCACAAAGATGGCCGCCCCCAGAGTCACAAGAAGGCTGTGCCTAGTCCAGCTCAGCCCTGCCACTAAAGTGGTCAGGCCTGTTAGCCAGGCAGGTGGCGGGGGAGGCAGGGGGCCCGAGGGGTGGAACAGGAGATCAGAGGGGGCTGGGAGTCCCCTGCCCAGGCCAGAGGCCTCAGGCATGGGCAGGGGCAGAGCTGGTGATCAGAGGGGTATGAGGGTGCCCTATCCAGGCATAAGGCCTGGGCAGGGGCAAGGCCAGAGATCACAGGGGCCTGGGTTCTGCAGAGCCAGTAATCAGAAGGCAGGGGTGGAGCCTGCAATCGCAGGGGTCTGGGCACCAGTGGAGCCAGCAAAGCATGGGTCTGGGGGTCCCCTGCCCAGGCCTGCAGCCTTGGACAGAGGCTGCCAGTGGGGCAAGGGCAGAGCTGGCGATGGAAGGGGGCAGGATCAGAGCTGGTGATCGCAGAGGCCTGGGCTCTGTGAAGCCAGCGACTGGAGGGGCTTGGGGGTCTTCTGCCCAAGCCTGCAGCCTCAGGCGGCGGAGGTTACAGGCCTGGGCAGGGGTGGAACTATGATTGGAGGGGCAGGGGTAGAGCCAGTGATCAGAGTGAACTACAGAGGAAACACCTTTTCTTACTGCTTATTGGCTAAGCTCCCTGTATACCACTGGTAATATTCTTAGTAACTTGGGTAATAAGAATCCAAAAAGGCAATCTAGAGTTTTTCCACCATACTCCTGGAGAAAAAAATGAAGGTCCACTGCTGGAGGGCTAAGAAATGTTTGGCTCAGTGCATTATGCCTCAGCCTGCTGACCGCAGGGTCTGGGTTCAATTCTGACCAAGGGCATGTACCTAACTTGCAGGCTCCTCCCTGGCCAGGGCCCAGGTCAGGGCATATGCAGGAAGCAGTCAATTGAAGTGTTCCTCTCACTTTGATGTTTCTCTCTGTTTTTCCCTTCTCTTCCACATTCTCTAACAATCAATAGAAACATATCCTCAGGTGAGGATAAAAAAGAAAGAAAGAAATGTCATATCCTATGAAAGACACTTCTTGAAAATGCCTAAAGAAAGTTGTCATTTCTTCATGGTGAAGAGACTGGAGTCCGTGTTGATAAAAACACATTGGTGGCTGCGGTAACTGGCAGTGGCTGCAGCAGTGGGGTGATGGGGCTGATGGCTTCCCCTAATTAGCCTGGTCGCCTCCCACAAAGGGAGGCCAGACTGTGGCTTAGGCCCACTCCCCAAGGGCAGCAGAGAGCGGGCTTAAGCCTTCAGTAGGACACCCCCTGAGGGCTCCTAATATGTGAGAGGGGGCAGACTGGGCTGAGGAACCTCCCCCCCAGTGCACGAATTTTGTGCACCGGGCCCCTAGTATTAATTATAATTATATTAGGAACCCAGTGCATGAATTCATGCACCTTGAAAGAAACTGTGGGCCTCGAGGCCCCCACCCAGCCACTCCCGCCTGGCCCCAGGTCCCCTCTCTGCTGGCAGCCCCACTCCTGCTGCTGCTCCTATGCTCTGACAGCACGCATGCCAGAGCTGGCGCCAGCAGCGGGCGAGAGCATCAGCTGCTGCTCCATTGCCCCTCAGGGGGGAGGTGGAGAAGCCCTCAGAGCTGGCAGCCACCACTCACACCCACTGATGCACCAAGTGATCAGGACCGCCCCAGGTGCCAGCAGTGGGTGCAAGCAGTGGCTCTGGTGTTGGCAGCAGATTCGAGCAGGGCCGTTGCTGGCAGCAGGTGGGAGAGGCAGCTGCCAGCCCTGATCACCCCTCAGGAGCAGGGGGAGGTGGAGAAGCCACTCAAGCACTGAGCCACTTCTTGATGCACTGGAAATCCATGTGGCTAACTCTTTAGTGATAATGAGTATTAGATACTCATAAATTTCCCACAATTCATTGGCTGAAGACATCTTAAATGTGGACTTTTTGGTTTTTATCGTGTTTGGTTGTTTCTTTAGAATGCTTTAGTTGGAGTGTACAGATTTGGGGTTCTGCAACTTGTTTTTAATTAAGGCACGGCTTATTTTTATTGCTTGAGATAAATGCAGTCTGGGGACTCAAACCTAAGTTACAAAATAAAGTGCATCTGGGCAGGCCACGGGGGTGGGAGTTGGGGGGAGAACGTAAAGGCTAAAGTGTCTGCTGGAATTCTCAAGTTTACATAGTAACTTCTGGGAAAATAAAAATTCCAGTCCCTGCATTATTAAAAAAGAGCAACCCTTATAAATGTCCTTCTCTTTGAAATAATCTAAATGAACAAGACTGAATGGTTGTAAAAATTCACCTGAGGCAGCTACTAAAGATACTAAATAAGAGTTAGAGAAAGTCTCTGAGGAAACAACCTGCTGTTTTATCGGTCTCGTAACTCAAAAGTAGCCAAACCCATGATGAGAAATGGAGCTTTCCCTGTGTTTTGTTTCCCTGAACTGAGACTGTAAATGCCAAGATTTACTATAAAGAGGTTTGTATTTTAAAAACTAACAACCACGTAATAACACACCTACAAGGGGGTTTGTAATGGAACCAGTGACAGTTTTCAGTGTGTTGTTACCCCTCTTTAGCTCTCTCTCCCTCCTTTCCTATCATTTCATCCAACTCTGTGCCTTTGTCTTAGCTCCCTTTGTTACCGGGAAACCCCCGGGTGGGCTCAGGCTGCCTGTCACAATGTCCAATAACAAAGGCAGGGTTGAATCATATAAGGCGTTTACTGAGAAGGCCAGCCAACCAGGAAGACAGGGTGCTTCCAGGCATCCTGCTGTCTTACAGCAAGTGCAGGGGACAGGATTATATTGGAGACTGGACTGAGGTGAGGTTGGGAACGGAATGCAATTGCATTCAGTCCTGGGGGTCAGCAGAATCCAACTATTGTTCTTGGTTGTCAGGTGATGAGACAATGTCTTGGTCCTGGTGAGGTTGGCCTGACTGTGCTGACTGGTTCTGTTTGCTTGCTGGCTGGGTGTCAAATGTGTCAAACTTGTGGCTGCTGGGCCGCATGCTTCGTTTGACATGCTTGGTGTACGTTGTCTGTAGCTTAAGGTGACCAGATTTTAACATTGGTAAAGCAGGACACCATTGACCGGGGGGTCCTTTTATTATTATTATTATTACTTAAAATATTACAAAGAGTAGTACATGTGTCTCTTTCCAAAAATCGGGAGTTTTCTAAAACGCCGCGGGTCGCGGGACAAATTGTTAAAAATCGGGACTGTCCCGCCAAAAGCGGGACGTCTGGTCAACTTAGATTAGAAAAGACAGACAAGAGAATAAAGCTGATTAGAGAGACAGTGCCACAGCCTGCAAGCCGAGCCTTTATTTTATAGCCAGATTCCACAGGCCAAGTAAGGGCTGGTCAAGATGTTTACAACGTTCTGGTGGGTCTGCAGTCTACTCAGTTACCTGCACCTGACCAGGCTTGTTTCCTGGCTGCACCTCCCGCAGCCCCTATCACTGAGCCTCTGGGGACCACAGGTTCCCATGGTTAAGTTTACAACTATAAGCTTGTCCAAACACTGCAGCCGCTCTCCACACTTTTCCTATTTTCTTAAGCCTCCCCTGCCAGCATCTCACTCGTCTCTGTTTGGGCTAAGAACTCTTGAGTCTGGAGGGCGCTGGGAGGCATGTGGGCAGCATCTGAGTGGCCCTCCCTGGGCGGCCAGAAGGCCCCAGCCTCCCTCATGTGTCTCAGGAAGTCGGGGTGGGGGGTGGGAGGCAGGGGAAACCTGGAAAACCGAACTTCGCCTTCAGCTTTCCTTCCAGCGCTGGCTACAGGAGAGGGGGCAAGGCCCCAAGCGTTCTCTGCCCCCTCCTATCCCCCCAGCACCTCTGCCATCCGGTTGTACCACCTAGAAATAGTTGGAACGCAGCTCAGAGCTCTCCAGCTCCTCGCAGGCCGGGATAGAGCATCTTGAGGGGCAGTTTCCCCCTCCAGCCCGCATCTGACATCCCCACTCCCATCCAAGGATGCCTCTGCCATGACCTGTCCACAGTCAGCGAATGTCACTGCTCCCTCTTCCTCCTGATCAGGTAGATGCAGCACTCCAGGCATCCCCCACCCCAAATCTACTGCGATCGCCTGAGGGTGCAAGGCCCAGGCGAGGACGAAGTTCGGGGCTCACAAACAGCGGGAGGGGGACGCATTGGCGAGAACCGCGCCTCTCAGACCCCGTCCTGGCGGGCACACAGCGGGCCCCAAACGTCCCTGGCTTCCCCCTCCTCCCGGGACCCTAGCATCCCCGCCCTCCCTCCAGGGCGGCGAGCGGGAGTCCCCAGGGCAGAGGTTGGAACCCTCAGGGAGGGTTCTGGGGTGGGCGGGTCCAGGACTGGCCGGGCGGACCATGCAAGTGCTTGCAGATGCGGGCGAGAGTGTGGAGTTGGGAGTGCGGGTCGGTGCTTGCTCCACCTCGGGTTGGGATGGCAAGGAGGCTGCAGTGATGTTCTTGCCTGCACTCGGCCTGGGGCTTGCTAGTTAGGGGTTGTGTGTGGGATGGATAAATACTTCTGGAATGAAAGCATGCATGAGTGTATGAATGAATGAAGCTCATATACTACTTTCCCAAAGAGAAGTTCTACTGTCTTGGCCCTTAAAGCAATAAGATCGTTATCTCCTCAAATTACATGTCCAGGGAGGGTTGGCTGGGGGCTCAGCTCCACACTGTCCTCACTCTGATGGAATAGACGCGGTCTGCTGATTGCTCAAGCGGAGGAAAAGAGATTAACACTGGCTGTGGAAGTTCCCTGCTGGAAGTAATATATTACTTTAGTTCACATATTATTGGCCAATGCAAGTCACACAGCTATGCCCAATTTGGAGGGAAGGGTCTGTGATAGAGTATATTAATTGCCCAAATATTTGCTGTGTCTCCCTATGAGGAACTATACTCCACTCCCCATGGACATCAGCCTTAGCCATGGGACTTATTCGGGCTACTTATGATCTTGAGTAGAAATGTGCCACGGGCAGGCGGCGGGGTGGGGCAGGGGTGGGGTGTGGGGGCTGCATGGGTTGCTTCTTGAGCCTGGGTCCCGGGATGACGGAACGGAGCCAAAGCTGACTCACTGCGAGCCAGAAACAAGTCTTCCTAGTTACAAGCTTCCGTGACCTGGGGATGGTTTGTTATTGCAGCATAATTTAGCTTCAATAGATTGATTCTGTGGGGAAATGTGATTTTACCAAGTGCCCAAGAGGAGAGTTGGAAATGGCTGATGGACAGCGCTGACGGCTGCCACATGTGCCATTCGAGTTGGACAGTGGAGACGAATAGTAGTTTTCGGGCTGAAGGGCAAGGGTTTCCGGCAGACTGAGAAATATCTGCGGGGATTTGGAACTGAGAGGGATGTAGTAAGTGGAAGGAATTGGACTCGAGAATATTCTGGGATTAGGTGTGGGTGGGAAGGGGAGACTGGCCAGGGCAGAGTGCCACTTTGTTCTCCCAAGATTGGCTGTTTGGCTTGGCCTCCATGAGATCTGGATTTGAGTTCATTCTTGATCTGGGACAGATCCTGCCCCTCTCTGACCTTCAGGTTTCCATCTGACATAATGATGTTCACCTTGCAGTGTTCTCGTGATTGTTCAATAAGTTTCTTAACTAGTGACAAAAGCCCGGAGTCAGACAGACCTGTGTTTGGGCCTCAGCTCAGCTACTTACTGAGAACCTTGGGAACGCTTTTGTTTATGTTTTAAACACCTGTGAGCCTCTGACTCCTCATCTGTAAGTAGGGATGATTATTAGCAGTTCATGGGGTTGTTATGAGGCTTAAAAGAAATAGTGATATTATGCAATGCATAATAGGAGTTTCATAAATATTCATTATTTCATAAATATACATTAACAAATATCTATGGGAAATCATAGAAAGGTTGGGCTTGATTTCTCTTTCTTTGATTCTACACTTGCTACAAACCAGATCGCTTTGGTATATTTAAGGCAAAAGAAGGTGGGCATGATACCTGAAGCTTCATGACCTTAACAGCGCAGTTACAGAGAATCTGGGGTATCTCTGATTTATTCATATAACCACCCCAGGGTTTCATTCTTTCTGGGGGGCATTGAGTGCAGAGTGTGTCTGCCTCAGAGCAGAGATGAAGATGCTGGGTAGATGCACTCTGAAAGAGCAGAGCCTGAGGGCCATGGTGCAGCTCGGACAGCTCTAAAGAGATGAGGACCCAGAGGCAGTCCCTGGTCTGTGTGGGAGTTGGTGCTCATCAGAGCCCAAGTCCTGTGTGTGCACAAGAGTGCAGTTGCTCCCAAGGTCACCCTCCAGACTCAAGAGTTCTGTTGAGAAATCAGCTGACAGTCGTATGGGCATTCCCTTGTAAGTAGCTGTTTTTCTCTTGCTGCTTTAAGATTCTCTCTTTGTCTTTAACCTTTGGCATTTTAATTATGATGTGTCTTGGCCTCTTTGGGTTCCTCTTGTTTGGGACTCTCTGCACTTCCTGAATTTGTAAGTCTATTTCTTTCCTCAGGTAGGGGAAGTTTTCTGTCATTATTTCTTCAAATAGGTTTTCAATATCTTGCTCTCTCTCTTCTCTTTCTGGTACCACCCCCATAATGCGAATATTGGTACTTTTGAAGTTGTCCCAGCGGCTCCTTACACTATCTTCATATTTTTGCTATTCACTTTTTTTTTTTTAAATCCTTACAGAGGACATTTTTTCCATTGATTTTAGAGAGAGTGGAAGAGAGAGGGAAGGACAAAGAGAAATATCAATATGAGAGAAACATTTATTTTATTGGTTGTCTCTTGCACGCACCCTGACCAGGGCCCGGGCTGGGGAGGAGCCTGCAATTGAGGTATGTGCCCTTGACCAGAATCAAACCCGGGACCCTTTGTTCTGCAGGCTGACACTCTATCAACAGAGTCAGACTTACTAGGCTTATCTTCATAGTTTTGAATGCTTTTTTTTCCTGATCAGGTGTTTTTTGCTTCCTCATATTCCAACTCATTGATTTGATTCTCAGAATCCCCTACTCTACTGTTGAATCTCTGTAAAATGTTCCTTATTTCAGTTAGTGTATGCTTAATCTATGACTGGTCCTTTTTCATTCCTTTGACAACTCTCACTGAGATCTTTAAAAGTCTCTTTAAGCTCCTTGAAGCTCTCATTAAGGCCCTTGAAGTTCTCATTAAGATCCTTAAGTGACCTTATAAACATTGTTTTGAACTCTATATCTTAGTTCCCACCTTTAAATAAATAAAAAATATATATTGATTTCAGAAAGGAAAGGAGAGATAGAAACATCATGATGAGAGAGAATCAACCATCTACTGCTCTACTGCCTCCTCCTGGGAATCCAGCCTGCAACCTGGGCATGTGCTATGACCGGGAATCGAACCTTGTTCATAGGTCTGTGCTCTACACAGAGCCACACTGGCTGGGCAACTTTTTAAATTTTTTATTTTGAGAGTACTTTTATTAAAGCTGGAAACAATGAGACAGGAAGGGCTTAGGCTAGAAGGAACAATAGGAAGAGCCTGGGTGGAGCTGCTTTGGCTCATTGTGAAGCCAGAGAGCCATAGCCAGTGTGGCTTAGTTGGTTGGGCGTTGTCTCCTGCACCAAAAGGTTGCCAGTTGATACTGGGACAGGGCACTTGCCTGGGTTTTGGGCTCCATCCTTGGTAGGGGAAGTGCAGGAGGCAGCTGATCCACGTATCAGATGGATGTTAAATTCTCTCTCCCTCTCCCGCCTCTCTGTCTAAAAAAAAGGGGAGGGGGGCAAAGGGGGCCTTGGAGACAGGTTCAGGGAATTAGCCTGGGCTGAGCTGTGGCTGTCCATTGCTCCTTGGGTGGCGAGACTCTTGGGGTCCCTTAAAGTTTAGGAGGTGCATGCCTGTGGGGAAGCAAAGGGGGAAGGGAAAGATGTGGGTGTGCTCCTGGGAGGGAGAGCTTGCCTAACTTTTAAAGAGTTTCTCATGTAAATGATGCCCAATAAGATCGAGGTTCATCAAAAACAGATGCCTGAGCACTCTCCCCTCTTCCTGGTTTTGCCCACAGAGGGATCACTTTATTTTATTAAATACATTTTTATTGATATCAGAGAGGAAGATAGAGGGAGAGATAGAAACATCAATGATGAGAGGAATCATTGATTGCCTGCCCTCTGCAGGCCCCACACCGGGCATGTGCCCTTGACCAGAATCAAACCTGGGACCCTTCAGTCTATAGGCTGACTCTGTATCCATTGAGCCAAACTGGCTAGGGTGAGAGGGGTCACTTGAAACTTTACCAAGGTCCCTGTGTATTTACTTCAGTTTTTCCAGATAATAAGCTTGTGATGCTATTTAATTACATATTGCTTTACATATCATATACTGACTGAGGTATGAACTTTAGTTCTTTTATATCTCTGTATTTCTCTTCTGTTCTCCTTATATATTTTATCACACTTTTGGTTCAATCAATAGTCAGTCCTTTGTTATGACCATACAAAATATTTTTATTATCTTTGCCTGTTAATTAAAAAATTTTAAAATATGTTTTTATTGATTTCAGAGAGGAAGGGAGAGGGAGAGGGAGATAGAAACATCAATGATGAGAGAGAATCATTGATCGGCTGCCTCCCACAAGCCTCCACTGGGCGTTGAGCCCACAACCCGGGCATGTGCCCTGACTGGGAATCGAATGATGACCTCCTGGTTCATGCATTGACACTCCACTACTGAGCCATACTGGCCTGGCTGCCTATTATTTTGAAAGGCACCGGATATACCTGGAGTTACCTGTTGTGTTAAGCAGGTCAGATGGGGGTCTCAGTAGGCTGAACTCCTGTGTTTGTCCTAGAGAGCCCAGGGTCCATGAACCACACTGTTGATCCCTGCAGACCTGGCCATTCTGATTCCACTAGGGCCCTGCTGTCCACTACGGTAACTGTATCACCTCTGGGTGGAGTACTGTCACTTGGCTTCTGTGATGCTCCAGGACCTCGTCTTTCCCATTGAAAACAGAGCGTCCATTTCAAGGGCAGGATTTCCCACTTTATCTCTGGCTGACACGGTGCTTTTCAAAGATGCCGATGCTCCCTTCACTGATGTGATTCTCAATACACTTCTCAGTCTTTGGGGAAACTGTGTTTCCCGACCTCATGGTTAAGCGATAAATGAGCTGTTTGAATATTCTTTCTAAATCTCTGGGTTCCTTCCTCTAGATGATGAGGGAAGTTATGTTATGCATTTACCCATGCTGCCACTGAGTTCAGGTTCAGGTGATGGACTGAACAAACATTTAGAACCACTTCCAGATGTTTGAGCTCATGCCTAGAGGGCAGAATATGGGTAAGAGCTCATGAATAATTGGTCTGATCTTAAACGATGTTCCTCCCTTTCAGGTCTAACACCTCAGTGTTCATTCCCACACAGATTCTATAGGTTTTCTTCATGTGAATTAGTTAAAACCTTTAGAATATATTGGCATATCAGTTCTCCTTCCTAGGGTTTGACTTGGTAATTGGGGTGCTCTGGGGGTTCTGTTAAAGCACCTGAGGCAGTGGGGCTGGTGGGGTGGTCCATGAAGAGAGTAACTACCCTGGACAAGCTTATAATAGGGATCGTTAGACAGTGGGAAACAGCCTCATCAGTCCAGGCCTAAAGGTTACTTGTGCTGACAAGGGATTCATAATGGAATGGGCCGGTGGGTTTAAGATACTCTGAGACCTTTAAACCTTCCCATATGTCTTTATTACATTTCTTAGGATGCTGTCTTTCAAAGTCAATTCTTCAACTTTCACATGAGACCAGAGGCCCGATCAGTATGTGTACAGTTGAGTGACTATATATGTATATTAGGGGCCCGGTACACAAAAATTTGTGCACTCGGGAGTTCCCTCAGCCCGACCTGTGCCCTCTCACAGTCTGGGACCCCTCTTGGGATGTCCACCTGCTGGCGTGCCTGGTTAGCCTGGGTGAAGGGCTGATGGTTGTTTGCAGGCTGGTCAAGCCCCCCAGTGTGGACCCTCACCCCATTGGGGTGTAGCCAGCCTGGATGATTGGCTGAGGGCTGTTTGCAGGCTGCCCACAGCCCCTTCAGGTTTTGGGTCCCCACTGGGTACCTGGCCAGCCTGTGTGAGGGGCTGATAGCTGTTTGCAGGCTGGACAATCCCCCCTGTGGGGACCTTCATCCCGATGGGGTGTGGCCAGCCTGAGTGACAGACTGAGGGTTGTTTTCAGGTTTTCAGGCTGCCCACAGCTCCCATTGACCCAATGTCCCAGCAAGCCTGGCTGGAAGCAGGTTTCTGGGGTTTATTTATCTTCTATAATTGATACACTGTTCCTTTAAGCTGAGGCCTAGGCAGGTAAGGAAGCCTCCTGTCTGCTTCAGCTTGTGGCTTTTATAATTGAGACAATGTTGCCTTAGTAGTCATAGCCAGGACTGCTGTTTGCTTCAACTCCAAGGCTTCTATAATTGAGACAATGTTGCAAATATGTTATTGCCTGGAGCCGAGAGAAGCCCAGGCGGCCGGCAAACAGTTTTACTCCTGCTGCAATGGAAGCTGCCTATTTACTCAGCTCTGTGACTGCCGGCCTCCATCTTGGCTGGGTTAATTTGCATACAGTTGCTCTGATTGGCTGATGGGCGTGGCTTAGGCATCCCAAAGAAACGGTCAATTTTAATATTACGCTTTTATTAGAGTAGATATATATATATATATGAATATAGATTATATATACACATATACATGTGTGTATATGTAAAAAGTGAAGATTACATATGTAAGATTGTAAACTATAGAATACTTCCACCACCCAGAGACTCCCTCACACCCTCTTCCAGTCACTGGCAGCTACTCAGCATTCTAGACTCTTCTGAGTACTGTCAGCTTAGATTACGTCCCTTGTGTTTGAATTTCATATCAATGGAGTCTTATTTATGTATGTGTCATTATTTTGGGCCTGGCTTTTTTGCTCAACATGAAATATGTGAGATTCACTCATGTTTTTGCATTTAGCATTATATCTTTTATTCATTGCTGTGTCATGTTCCATGAAATAGACATGAATTATTTATCAACTAGTAGCCTGGTGCACAAATTCATGCACATTAAAAGAAAATTAATTAGAAGAAATATTTTAAAAAATATTTTTATTGATTTCAGAGAGGAAGGGAAAGGGTTAGAGAGGTAGAAACATCAGTGATGAGAGAATCATTGATCAGCTGCCTCCTGCACACCCCCTACTGGGGATGGAGCCCACAACTGGGGTATGTGCCCTTGACGGGAATCAAACCCGGACCCTTTAGTCTGTAGGTCGATGCTTTATCCACTGCGCCAAACCAGCTAGGGCTAGAAGAAATATTTTAACATCGCTATTCGCACTTTCTCTATAATAGAAGCATTAACCAAATTCATGATCAACAATGACAGATCGAAACACATGAGTGCTATTGGTGCCAGTGAGAGCTTTATATATAAGGTGTGTGTGTGAGTCAACTTTTATATATGTAGAATAAACTTGCTTAATTAGACCTGCTTTCTGATTTAGCTAAACTTTTTCCAGCCCAGTGAAGCACCCCAACTTCTTTTTCAGGTAATTGTCAGCAACACAACAGTAAATATCAACATGAAGCAGATTATTATTGTAGATCACACAGGGAGAACAAAGGGTAAAATATTTAACTGTGGCAGTGTTTGACTACATTCTTTGCAGTGAGAAACCCTGAAGTCATTTTCAAGGTCCACCATTTCTTACTTCTTTTCAGTCTGGTTAAGCTTCTAAGCTTTCTAAATCTCTGTTTTCCAGACGTGGAAAGAAAATAGGATTCCACTGAGTCTCCTATCTACCTACTTCAGGACTTCTGTGAGGATCAAATGAGATGAGGCACAGGAAAACACTTCACAGACATTTGGTTAAAGTTTAAATGTTTGGACCTGCCTATAAAGCAACTTGTGTTCCTGGGCTGAAGAAACTTCAAGGAGGTTAGTCACTAGGGAGAGGAAGCTGGGTGTTGCTATGTGATGTCATTACCCAGTGCCCACAGTGTCCGTTTCTGGGCTGGGTTGGACTGTGGGCTGCATTTTGTGCCATGGGTCTCGGCAGCATTGGCTGCGATTTGTTGGGCTATCACTCTGGGGTAGTGGTGGGGCCTGTGTCCCACTTGGAGGAAACTAAGTGTTGGTTCATTGGCGCCAGGTCTGTGGTGCTGTTTTTCTGTAAATGGCCAGTGCCCGTCACAGCAGCTCCTGCATTGAGCTCCTGCCCCCTGGTGGTCAGTGCGTGTCATAGTAACCGGTTGGACAGTTGGACACTTAGCATATTAGATTTTTATGTATATAGATGTATATAGATTCTATGGTTGATGGACTTCTGGGTTGTATCCAATTGGGGATATTGTAAATAGACTTGCTGTGACCATGTCTTTAGTGGACATATCTTTGTTGAGTATTTCTTACTTCTCTAGGTATTTACTGAGAAATGGAATTGCTGAGTCATAGGGTAGGTGTATGTTTAGCTTAAGTAAATGCTGCCAAAGAGGTTCTCCAAGTGGTCTTAGCAATGGCATCCCCAACAGCAGGAACGGGAGTTCCAGCTGCTCTACATCTTCCAAAGCACTTGGCATGGCCAGCCTCTTTCATCTTAGCCATGCTAGTGAGGGTGAGTGGCATCTCATGGTGGTTTTGCTTTGCATTTCTCTGATGGCTAATGATGTTGAGTATCATTTCATGTGCTTTTTGGTCATTTGATATCTTTTGTTTGTGGTGTGTGTGTGTACACGCACGTGCGCCCATGTACGCTGTGCATATGTGTGTGTGAAGTAAG
>PVJC01008257.1:0-49019 GCA_004026665.1 Murina feae | reverse complement strand
TAATAATATTAGGTGAATTTTATGTTTTTATAAGTCTACCTCATTAGATAAGCCTAGAAGTTACTCTTATTTACTCTCTTAGAGAAAAGGGGCTAAAGGAAAGACTATGTGACAGAGGAAATGCTAATTAATTATTTTCCTTTGTGCCAAAATAATTGGCTTTGGCCTTGGAACAGTGATTCAGAAACATCATGAAGAAAAAATTTGGATTCTGTTCAGTTCCTTAGCACTGTCTTATGTGATGGACTCTCCCTTTTGCTGCTTCATTAAATGCTTCATCACTGTTCTCAAAGGTTGCCGTGATTTATCACAGCTCAACAAATGTACCCAAGTGGGATGTTCCTGTGGTTGTATAAATTAAAGTTCATTCAGGATTCTAGATAAATTAAAAAAAAAAACTAAGATTGATTTTCTGTAAGGCTGCAATTCTATACAATTGAATCTCTACAAGCAACTTATTATATAGTCTTATGACATGTTAAATAAATTCATATATCTCCAAAAAGGTAGACTACCAATTCACTGATCCTCCAATTTTCTATTTTAAAATAGTCTAAGGAAATTATTTAACTGTTGACCTTTTAAGGCATGGGACAAGTCGAATTTTTAAATTAAGTTGAATGAATTTTGAATAACATGTAATGTCAAATTTTCCAAATCAAATAATTTGAAGATGTTTGTATATAAATACAAACATAGAACATTAATGTCAAAGTAATTATTTGCTATATCTAAAAAATGTTAGCAATTGAAACAAATAATATATACTAATTTTAGTAATTGAACTGCTGTAAAGAAGATAAAAATTCTTGGTTTACATTGCTGAAGTACATCCTGACCCAAATTCTTAGGAAGGTGGTATAGAAGGTAAACTTTCTGGATCCATGTATGTCTGAAAATGTTTTATTAGACACTCTGGCTAAGAATTCTAGCTCAAATTTTTGTTTGATTTTATATTTTGTATATATTGCTTATTTTTAAGATGATCTTTTTATTCTTGTTGTACAATATCTGGATATTTTTCATTGACTATTCCAGCACTTGGGAGGCCATTCCAAATATAAAGCACTTGTATTCCTTCATCTTTCAGAGTTCTTTTTTTTGAAAATTCCTTATCTCTATTTTTTTTCTTCATCATATTCCTTTCTTTTATTTTCCTTCCTTCTTTACTCATTTTTGTTATTAGTTGAATGTTATATTAGACTACAGGCCTGGTGCATGAATTCGTTATATTAGACTAGAGGCCTGCAGGATCGGGCTGAAACTGGCTCTCCAACATCCCCTGAGAGGTCCTGGATTGCGAGAGGCCACAGGCTAGGCCGAGGGACCCCATGCATGCATGATCAGGGCCGGGGAAGGATGCGGGAGGTTGGCCAGCTAGGAGGGACTGCAGGAGGGCTCCGGGGTGTGTCTGGCCAGTCTCACTCAGTCCTGAGAGCAAGCTAACCTACCGATTGAAGCATCTGCACCCTGGTGGTCCGTGCACATCATAATGAGCGGTTGAGTGGCCTTAGCATATCATTAGCACATTAGGCTTTGATTAGTTGAATGGATGACGGGACAACAGGACACTTAGCATATTAGGCTTTTATTATATAAGATAGCATTATTTTCAGATGTTACCTGAATATAAATTAGAGGCCCAGAGTGCGATAACACGTGAGACCCAGACCCGCCACACTGGCAGATCTCAGACTGACTCCCACCGTGCTGGGTGGGACGTGGGGCCCAGACTGACTCCCGCCACACTGTGTGGGATGTGGGACCCAGACTGACTCCCGCCACACCAGGTGGGACGTGGGACCCAGACTGACTCCCGCCGCTCAGCAAGATCCAGAGTCAAGTCCTGCTGTGCCCAGTGCATACCTTGCTGCACACACAGCTTCCTGGTGACCAGTCTTGGGTTATTCTGCCGTGATGTGGTCATGACCACGGGGTTTTTATGATAGAGACGAATTGACAGTATGTTATTAATGAATAAAAATACTACTATCTTAATATTATTTAATCATAGTAGATAAAGTCATTGTGTTTTCAGGTAAATAAAAGCCTGACTGATATGGTTCACTCAACAAAACACAGTTTTGAAATTTGATATAATAAGAAATCTAGGGGTAAGAAGTCTGGTATTATCATTCCACAATGCCATACAGACCCAGGGTCATTCTCTTTTCCCTAGTCATCACCTTAAACACGTATTGTTCCCCCTCAACCTCCAAGTTGGCTGTTCCTTCTCCAGGTATCCTTCCTGTGATCTGGTCGGAAAGTAGAGGGAAGAGTGAAGAGAAAAGGGAAAAACCATCGAAGTCCCCTTTACTCTAAATATGAATAAGGAAGAAATGGAGAATGGGTGTTGAGCAGGCAATGTTCAGTGTTTGCTGGAAACCTTGATTTAATCTCTATGTTTTTTTTATCATGTCTCCCATAATTATGGTCTGTGTTTCTTTTTGCTCTTATAGATTTCCTTAAAAGTATTTTCCAGCCCTACTGTTCAATTTTTAAAAATCTGAGCAATCATGACTTTAATTTGTTAAAGCTCCTGTATACTAATACTTGTTTTATGAATTCAAAATCTTTTCACATTTCTCTGGGGGACTAGTGGAAGAATTTTAAAAGTGTCCTTTAGCTATTTGAATTATCTCTGTTTGTTATGGGACAAAATTTTATGTCTTGGTTCTTCCCTTTCATGTTTTCCCGGATGTATGGTTGGGAGCTCTGCACAGAGCTGGGACACTTCAGTCAGCAGGCTACTCTAAATATAGAATGATAGCCTTGCGGTCCAGTTCCTACCCCGCCAACCTACGCATCCTGCACATCCACCACTTATACACAGACACCTGGAGTCCATTCTCTTTTCCTGTATATGCATTTACTGCCATGTGTAAGCAGGATTGGAGAGTGAAGAAAGAATAGATGTAGGAAACCTAATATAAATATGTTTGAGAAATGCTATATTTGATTTCACTCTCAGAACATAGGTTCATATCCCCTTTGATAATTGGGATCTTTTTTGATCAAACTCTTTCAGAAATAAATTAAAGGTAATTCAACTGAGGAAATCAACAGCAAACTGAAAAGAAAAAAAAAAAGTAATGACATTTTGCAAGCCCCAGTGAAGGCATTTAGAATGACAGCCAGATTCTGAAAGTGCTTGAGCCCACTTAAAGATAATTTTCGTATAAATTATGGGGTAGCTAGCTCAGGCAGCACCTCTCATCAACCTAATTTATACCATCTCAGCACTTGAAATAATTTGTTTTTCTGAAAAAGTAGTAGAGATGGAGAAGAAAATGTAACAGAGTTTGATGAACTATCTTTTGTAAGTAAAAATTATGCTTTCCTATGAAAAAGAATTATCACATTTTAAAATTATTTTCTCTGGCTGCCTATATATTGTATTCAATTGCAACATGATTATGAATAAGGTGAAAATGGGGCTGATTAAATAATGTTAAAGAATAAAATCTTTGTGTCCTGGTTTTTGTTTTTCGTGGTTTTCTTTTGGCCTATTTCAAAGTATCTCTTGAAAATCTATTCTGACAACATCATTCTTAATGGATTCTAAGCTTTTTGCCAGCGATAGGAAACATTTGCTATGTAGAGCCACTTGCTACAATAATTTACACTTTACATAGAGGAACAATCACCTTAATATAGCTTTGGCTTCTTACTTCGAAAGAAAGAAACTTTTTAAAAGCTTAAGTAAAGAAGCTAGAAAACACGATGATATCAATTACTTAAAACTGTACTTGAGTTCTCTACTGTGTATTAACATAATGCAGAAGGATGGGAGAAGGTGGGGGAGTAGGGAAAAGAAGAAACAGATGAGAAGGGGAGAGAAAACAACAGATTTACAGACCAGTGAAAACAGAGAGAAGACCAACAGATTAGGAAGTGTGAGAGTATTTTTGCTATGCTATCTCCTGGGATTGCGTTGTGTATTCGCAGCACCTTCTGAAGCATTAATTAATTAGTATCTCGTCACACATCCCTAATTATTCTTGACTAGAGGCCCGGTGCATGAAATTTGTGCACAGGTAGGGTCCCTAGGCCTGGCCGGCTATCAGGGCTGATGTGTTGGGCGACCGGGGGCCCCCCACTGGCACCCACCTTGGCTGGCCTGGCACCACCCGCTCACCAACCTAGCCACCCCTCTGCCACTGCCAGTCCCCTCACTCTGTGGGGTGACTGGCAGGGTAATCAGGGGGCCCCTGCCTTGGCTGGCCTAGCACCATCCACTCGCAAGCCCTGCTCCCCACCACCACCACCACCGGTTGGGGCCTGCCAGCTGGGGGCAGCTCCTGTGTTGAGCGCCTGCCCCCTGTTGGTCAGTGCAGTTCATAACGACTGGTTGTTCCACCATTTGGTTGATTTGCATATTAAGCTTTTATTATATAGGATAAGATTCTTAAATGCAGGGAATAGTCACAGTAGCCCACCATGGGAATACTTTTTTGGATGGCATTAGAGTAACAAGGGGAATTTTATTAAAGAGCCAACATGATTCTAGACCCTTACTTTTCCTTTTTAAAAAAACTAAGCTACAGACATAATTAGATTTTGTTAATATTCCCAGTAATATTCTTTTCTGGCCTATGACTCAATCCATGATTCCACATTGCATTTAGTTCCTATGTCTCCATCTTTTCTCCCAAAGAGAGTTTCTCTCTCTTGGTCTTCCAGAATCCTGTTCCTTCTGAAGTGTATTTCACAGAATGTCCTGTAATTTGGATTTACCTAATATTTTTTCACGAATAGATTAAATTTGTGAATTTTTGGCAAGAGCATAACAGAGATGATGAACCCTGTCAATAAATCTGCTAACCCAACTTGGCTAACGTGGCATATGCCAGGTTTTTCCATTTTAAAATTACTATTTTTTTTTTTGGTAACTAATAAATAACTTGGGGAGGATCATTTGAGATGAAGCAAACATTGTCTTCCTCCTCAAAGTTTGGCCCATTAGTTTTTAGCATTTACTGTTAGACATTGTCTGCAACAACTTTTTTTTCTTTCTATTGATTTTAGAGAGAGAGGAAGGAAGAGAGAGAAAAAATAACATCAATATGAAAATCACATCAACCTGTTGCTTCCTATACAGCCTGGCTGGGGGTCGAACCCACAACCTAGGTATTTGCCTTGACAGGGAATTAAGCCACATCAGCCAGGGCTGCCTACAGCAATTTTTACTGTGGTGTATTTTTATTACCATCATTATTTCTACATTTATTAATTGGAAAAACTGTCCTCTCTCATTTATTTATTCAATTATTTATTTGTCATTATGCATTCAGTCATGGTTATTGTATTCTATGTGTTATAGTCAAACATATCTTTACTTATTTTGTTGCTCAACTTGTTCTAGCTTTGGACATTTGGAACTCTTTCACTTGGGCTCCTCAGATTTTTTGACATACTCCAATCTTTTGTTGTGTACTTCCTTACTTTCTGATACCACAAGATTCTCATCATATATTTGCCCTGCCCATCCTTGGACTCAACTATCGACAAGAAGTTCTGGTTTCTTTTGTAGGAAAATGACAGTTAGAAACAAAGACCTGGTTTCCAAGAGTGTTCATTATTACTGGGATGGTATTAATTTTACTAGAGGCCTAGTGCATGAAATTCGTGTGTGGGTAAGGTCCGTAGGCCTGGCCTGCAGTCAGGGCCATCTTCCCCAGCTGCCCACAGCTGGCCTGCCCTCCACTGCTACCCACCTCTGGTTCCCAATTTGCCATCAGGGGATTGGTGCTTGACAACTGGGGGGAAGGGACCGACAGGTTAGGTGCTCCCACCCACTCACCCGCCCTGTCCCCGCCGCAGGTGGCCATCAGGCGATTAGAGCCTGCTGGCTGGGGAAAGGGACAAAGAGGTGGTCAGTGCACTTCATAGTGACTGGTCATTCTGCCATTAGGGTTAATTTGTATATTACCCTTTTATTATATAGGATAGAGGCCTGGTACACAGGTGGGGGCTGGCTGGCCTGCCCTGAAGGGAGCTCCAGATTGGGGTGGGGGGCCTGGTTGGGGAATGGGGGTGGCTGGGGTGAGGGGCTGCAGGGTTTTCAGGCTGGCCCCACCCCTTATCAGGGTGGGGGTCCCCACTGGGGGTGGGGCAGGCCTGGGAAAGGGGCTGCGGGTGGTTTGCAGGCCGGCCATGCCCCTGATCAAATCAGGGTGAAGGTCCCTGCTGGTGGGTGGAGCCTGCCTGGGCGAGGGGTCATGGGCTGTTTGCAGGCCGGCCACACCTCTAGCTTTGTCAGGAAGGATGTCCAGAAGACGTCTGGTCTATCTGGTCTAATTAGCATATTACCCTTTTATTAGTATAGATACTCCATGCTTTTAACAAGGCAGGACCATGCTGTTTTGATTCATGTGGCTTAACATGAAGTTTTGCAACTGTGCAGTGAAAGTTTCAACTTTGTTTTAAAAAATTCCTTTGGCTATTCTAGTTGCCTTTACTTTATATGTAAGTTTAGGATTAGAGTTAGGGTTAGGGCACAAGGTTAGAGTTAGGATTAGGACTAGGGATAGGGTTAGGGTTAGGGTTTGTGTTAGGCCTAGGGTTAGGGTTAGGTTTAAAGTTAGGGTTAGGGTTAGAGATAGGGTTAGGGATAGGGTTTGTGTTAAGGCTAGGGATAGGGCTAAGAGTAGAGTTTGTGTTAGGGCTAGGATAAGGGTTGGGGCTAGGGTTAGGGTTAGGGCTAGGGCTAGGGTCCGGCTAGGTTAAGGTGACCAGATTTTAACATTGTTAAAGCGGGACACCATTGACCAGGGGGAGGGGTTCTTTATTATTATTATTATTATTATTATTATTATTACTTAAAATATTAAAAAGAGTAGTACATATGTCTCTTTCCAAAAAACTGGACTTTTTAAAAACTCCGCAGGATGCAGGACAAATTGTGAAAAATCTCTCCCCTCCAAAATCGGAACATCTGGTCACCTTAGGATTAGGGCTAGTATTAGGGTTAAGGTAAGGGCTAGGGCTAGGGCTAAGGCTAGGGTTAGGGTTAGGGTTAGGGCAAGGGTTAGGGTTATGGTTCTGGATAGGGTTAGGGTTAGGGCTAGGGTTAGGGTTAGGGCTAGGGTTAGGGCTTGGGTTAGGGTTAGGGTTAGGATTAAGGTTAGTGCTAGGTTTAGGGTTAAGGTTAGGGCTAGGGTTAGGGTTAGGGTTATGGTTCTTAGGGGATAGGGTTAGGATTAGAGCTAGTGTTAGGGTTAGGGTTAGAGTTAGGGTAATGTTTAGGTTTAGGGTTAGTGCTAGGGTTAGGGTTAGGGTTATGGTTCTGGATAGACTTAGAGTTAGAGCTAGGGTTAGGATTAGGGCTAGGTTTAAGGTTAGGTTTAGGGTTAGGGCTACTTTTAGTGTTTGGGTTAGGGTTAAGGTTAAGGCTATGGCTAGGTTTGAGGTTAAATTTAGCGTTAGAATTAGGTCAAGGGCTAGGTTTCTGCTTTAGGATCAATGCTAGGGCTAGGTTTAGTTTTAAGGTTAGGGTAGAGCTAGGTTTAGGACTAAGGTTATGGCCTGGGATAATAGTCATGCTGCGGCTTTTGCTATGATTTGAGCTCTGGTTATATTTAGGGTTAGCTTTGAGGCTTGTCCTTAATATAGGGTTAGTTTTAGGTTTTGGTGTATGGCTAGCATTAATGTTAGGGTTAGGTTTAGGGACAGGGTTAGGTCTAGGGTTAGGGTTTGGGTTAGAGTTAGGGTTAGGGTTAGTGTTAAGACTAGGGTTAGGATTAGGCCTAGCACTGGATAAGGGCTAGGTTTAGGGTTAGTGTTTGGGTTAGGTCAGGCGTTAGTGTTAGGCTTAGGGTTATGGCTAGGTTTAGGGTTTTGTTAGGGTTAGAATTAGGCCTAGGGTTAGGCTTATGGCTAGGTTAAGGCCTAGGTTTAGGGTTAGGGTTAGGGCTAGGGCTAGGTTTAGGTTTAGGGTTAGGGTTTGGACTATGGTTAGCATTAGGGCTAAGGCTGGGCAATGGCTAGGGTTAGGGTTAGGTTTAGAGTTAGGGTTAGGGCTAAGGTTAGCGTTCGGGTTAGGTTTAGGGTTAAAGTAAAGTTTTTTTTAGGGCTAGGTTTATGTTTAGAGCTAGGATTAGGGTTAGAGTTAGGTCAAGTACTGGGGTTAGGGTCAGGGTTAGGATTAGGACTAGGGCTAGGTTTAGGTTTAGGGTTAGGGTTAGGTTAGGGTTAGGATTAGTGCTAAGGCTAGTGCTAGGGCTTTGGTTCGGGCTATGGTTACTTTTAGGGTTAGCTTTTAGGCTTGTCCTAAATTTAGGGTTAGGTTTAGGGGTATGTCTAGGGCTAGATTTAGGATTAGCGGTATGGTTAAGTCACAAGGAGCTCATACTTTTTTAAACCTCTGATTTCTACACAAGACTGAATACAATATATAGAAATCTATTTATGGAAGCTGAGTCAGGAAGTGAATATAAGTACTATAAACAGATCATAATGTTAGGCAATGCAAGAATTGGTAGGAAGAAGTTCACGAATTCATTTTTAATAGGATTTTGTTTCTCCTAAGTCAATAATGGGTAGAGTAAAAGAAAAAATCTCCATATGGTAGCAGAGTAAATGGATCAAACTGCAGAATGTATCTCTCCTAATGCCCTCGATAACATCCATATTAGGTGTCCTGCCAAATCTGAAACACTATAAAAATAGTCTTCATTCACAGAACTATAATATTTCATTTTTTGCTTTTAAAATTGGAAGTATGCATCCTATATCTTTTCACTTTTATACTTACACCATATATTTCTTGGAGGGTAATACCCAGGATAAATGAGTAAATAAATGAGTAAAATTATTTTCCACTGTGAATTCATCCTTTGTGTAACCACCTTGGATTTTATTTATTACAGGGTCTTTAGAATGATCATTCCCAATTCATCCATTGTGGTTTGGAGACTACAGAAGAATAGCATATGGTTTTTTAAAGCCTATTTATCATTTGAAATTTTCAAAAATTAATATGTTCACTGACATTTTCTTTTAACTTCATCTTATTATACACAAATTGGAAGGATGCTTTATTGGGAGAATATAAGTAGGTTTATGTGGTGGTTTAGAAATTAGTCATATAAAGGCAGACATGACTCAGAAAAGCTTATTAAACTCTCTGAAGGGATAAATGGGTATATTCACTTCCAGAAGTTTACGTTTCTAGTGATGACTTTGTGAATGAGTTTCTGATGAAACAAGGAGGAAGGAGTGAAGGATGATGCAAAGATTCCTGTAGGAGTGATTGGGTTGGGTTTTGGGAAGACAATCATGCTATGAGGTACAGTGAGTTATATAGTGGAGAGATCTTTTTTCTATTTTATATTGTTAGTTACTACCATGATCCCACATGGAGCAGTTAGGAATAGAGGAGGTTATGAGCATAAAAGGTACAGCACTTCAAGGTTAATAAGCCTCATTCTTGGACGTCACCTCTTTTCCACAGTTTGTTGTGACTCAGCCCTAGATCTGCAGGAACCACAGGGAGCTGACAGAGGACAGGGTGACTAAGACTTGTAGATTTCAGTCTGGAATTTTACAGCCTGGTAGTAATAGTCACACCTCTCGAATTCTTAGCCTCATGGACATTATAAAAATGGCATCTTCTCTACTCATCTCTCTGGGGTGTGTTCATAGGAAGCTGAAGCTGGTGTTTGAAGATGCGGTGGTGGAAGGGATGTAAAGCTGCCGTCATGGCTCCGTCCCAGAATACACAGATGGATGGACAATCCTAGAGTCCTCTGTTCACTCTTGGCCACAGGCACCCCTTGCATCATATAAGAGGGTATGATCTTTCTTTTCGATGTAATCATTAGAAAGTTAGAAATATATCTGCCCCCAGTATTCCTTTCTTTCTGGTCCCTATGTAATTTAAGATCTTATATCTTGGAGTAAAAAGTGCTTCGTGATGTTTTTTAATAATTTACTCCAGTTGTAAGGCTTCATGGTTTTTAAAATTACTTATTGATTCTGAAATTTAGGAAAAGATTTAAAAGTGCAGTTCATTGAGCATGAACTGTGTAATGTTATTTTTTTTTACATACATCTTCCCCCCCCCCCCCACAGCCATCTAAGAGATGGGCATTATTACCCATACTTGGCAAATGAGGAAACTGTCCAGAATCACCCTCTTAGTTAGTGGCAGAGTGCTGTTTTGCCCTGATGGCCATCTGAATCAGTATGTTTTATACTCAATGATACACTATGCATCTAACCCCCCACTGGCAATCCAATAATTTGACTTCAAAATCAGGTAATATATATTAATATCAATGATTAACTTGCAAATTAATAGGAAAGATTGTCATCCTCAAGTACTTTGCTACTGAAAGTTGTCCTTGAACATAAGAAAATACACACCATAGCCCTGACCAGTGTGGCTCGGTGGATAGAGCGTCGGGCTGCAGACCGAAGGGTCCCAGGTTCGATTCCGGTCAAGGGCATGTACCTCGGTTGCAGGCACATCCCCAGTACGGGGTGTGCAGGAGGCAGCGGATCAATGTTTCTAACTCTCTATCCCTATCCCTTCCTCTCTATAAAAATACAAATAAATATATTTTTTTAAAAAGAAAATACAGACCATAAACTAAGAAGGAAAACACGACACAAATAGATAGAAAAGTAATGATATTGAACTGTCAAGTCATGTCAAGGTCCCCAAACTTATTGTTTGATTTCTTTAAATGGATAGACAGTTCTGATACAAACTCTGAGCTAAAGTAGTTTTATGTCTGAGTGAAGGTAAAATATATGACAGATTATCATAACGTGATAGAAAAGGCTTGATGTCACAAGGAAAGAGAAGATAAGGTTTTTTGGTAAGACTGAGAGTTATGGGATATAAACCAAGTGTCATGATGTTGATACTCTACTATACTGTGAATTTCTACATTTGGAAATGCGGTCACCCCAAATTTGGGCTAGACAAGCATGACACTGTTCATTTACACAGTCAAACTGACTGGCATAGAGTGGTAGAAGTAGACTCAATGAATAGTAAATCGAAAGGTCATAATGGCCTTATAAGGGTAAAACACTCTCAAAAGTGTTTGTAGGTTGCCAGCTGATAGGCTGTCCAATTCTTGGTATGGTCTGGGTTTGTTGAATATCTTATATCTGTTCACCAGCATTTAAATGATGATGATGATGATGATGATGATGATGATGATGATGATTGATGATGATAATGATGTGTGTGTGAGTTAGAGACAGAGAGAGGATGGAGAGGGATTATAATCACAATAGTGTGTCCTAGGGACAATATCAGCAAAATAAATTCAGACTGCTGTGCCTTTTCTGAATTAAAATTATACCCATATTTTGACTTCTCACTTTCTTAATTGATCTTTGTGCTTTCCTGGCTTCTGTGATTCTGAGTATTAATTAATTCATGGCCACACATTCCAAAAATGAACTTCATGAATATTACTGCTCTGCTAGCTGGCTCTCACTCCCATGCTGGCTTTAGGTCTCCCTCACCAGTTCTAGCTTGATATCTGGCAGTCTAGTCAGAGCAAGGTTGTGACCATTCTTAGTGATTTAATTCTCTGAGGCATGGCAGCTTCAGCTAGAACTGGCATCATCCCTAAAGACAAAGTAGATGTGCCTTGAGTTCGCTTAGAAGTTTTAGGAATTGTTTTTCCCTCCTATTAATAAGTGCAATATTATACATACAGGTAAGCTCACATAAATTAACAGAAGCCACAGTATAAGCATATTGACCCCACCATCATAAGTTGAAGGGTTTTGTTTTTTTTCTAGAAAAAATGCTGCTCTCCTAAGGTTTAGTCCTTTTCTCAACTAAGCCTTCCAGGGTAAAATAATAACAATAATAAGGTTTCGAGTACCCAAAGGACTTGAATAAATATCTTCATCTTTTGGAGGAAAGTTCAGAATTAGGGCAAGCCACCCTGGGCATTTCCTCCCAGGAACAGAATGCAGGGTCATTTGAAAAGTCTGTGGGTCACTGACAGAGACTGGAAATGCTGCTTATTGAAAAAATCATGCAAGTGCATGGACAGAAGGGACAGAGAAAATGTGTGCTGGTTTGTGCTGTATCAACTTGGTTAGGCAAAATCACATTTTCCTAGATTCCCAGTCCCTGAATGGTTTTGAGTTGCACTTGTTTAAACATGAATTGATGTCCTCTTTGGAAGAGAGCAGTGAAGCCCCACACATTATGCTCTGAAGGCTATTGTAATTTCCATGTCCTTGCTGTGAGCTTCCCCTTATAGACCCACATTGGTGACTAGACACACTTGGACTTCACAGGTTAACTGGTTGGTGACCTTCTTCATCATCCAAGTTCCCTCCTAAACCTTCACTTCCAAGCTTCTTTCACAGTTGTATAAAATCAAACCCCCATAGTGTTTAAAATGCTTCTTTGGCGGTTTCTGTGGTTGCATCCAGAGTACATTACTTGGGTTACTTCCCCTCCTTCCAGCCTCCTTCTTACTCAGAAGTTTCCTGGGAGTTTCAGTCTCCAGTGAATTTCAGCATAAAGGTGCTACCACATTTCCAGTCACATTAGTGCCTCATTTGATATTTCCAAGTAGATGAGAAACTATGGCCCAATCTTTTGATTGGTACCATCCTTACCTTTTTTGAGTCAGAAGCAGACAATACATAACTTTCATTCCATTTTTTAGTTAATTGGAAATTCTGTCATTTTGGAAACATTTGCTCATCAGTTCTACTTTTCAGATCCGCAGGAGTCATTATGAATTAACTGATTGACTGATGGATGGATTAACCTTTAGCCAGAAAGTGGAGAAAAATAAGGAAACTGGTGGAGGTTTTTCAGGAACTGTTAATTAGATGTCATTCTAAAACATGGAGTCTGAACCCATCCTGTATGATAAAAGGATGAGAGCAAATTCCATTTCTATAAGTTAATTCTGACTACTAGAGCAGGCACTTGATTGGATCAAAGTAGGCTTTTTTATTTTTCTTGAATGCTCTGGATAATTGCCTCAATTCTCCATTTAGTGCATATATTTTGCACAAATGGTGTTCAAGGTAGTGAGATACGGTGAGTCTAATTGGCGAGTCTGATTTTATAAGCTTGCTGCTTTCATCTTGTTCTTCCTTGGAAATAACAAGGTTTGTAACATTATTGTAAATATAAGTCTGAACACATAACCCTCCTCACCTCTCTCTCCTCATGATCTCATAAGCAGCTGGTGTTGCCGTGGTAGTTTAACAGAATAAACTGGTTCTTTTGGGGACATCTGTATCCAATATAGACTATCTCTGGCATGTCCGTGTCCCTTCTCTGTGTGTAACATGATGGAAAGCAGGCTCAGAGTTTTGGGTCCTTGCCCCATGTATTTCTCCGTATCATAAAGTGAACAGCCACTTCCTCTCCAAGTCTCATAAATGCTAGGGGTATTTTCATTTTCCATCAAGAGGATGAGATTTTTCTTTCCCCTGTGATCTCAGAAGTCATTGCAGCTGGCACTTTACAGAAAGTGAAAGAAAAAGGTCCCTGATTATACCATCTACTCAACAGCTTCATAATTATGAAAATATAGCAAGTCCTAGCTTTTCACTTTGGTTTTCTGAATAAAAACAATAGACATAAAACAAGCCATAATTGATACCCAAAGTTGTGCAAGATTGGGTGATGGCTATAAGGATCAAACCAATATCCATGCCCTAGGTTTGTTCTCCATTTTCTTTTTGGATTTTCCATTCAAAGAAGTCAATTTATAAACTAGTCTTAAAATAGACTTTTGCTTATACATTCTGAGAAGTTATTTGAAGTGAATCACAAGTATATTAATGTACTTTGACCTCATTTTGTCCCATTTAGAACACAGGCATTTCCTTAACAGAAGCAATGGTCTTTAGCGATGGTTCTCAGCATGGTTCTTAAGCCAGCAATGTCAGCATTCCCTTGAAATTTGTTAGGCATGCAAATTCTCAGGTCCCATCAAAGTCTGAAGATCCATGCATGGACCCCTCTGTCTTTTCACAGGCCCTCTGGCTTATTGCATTGCAACTTAAGTTTGAAAATCTCTGATCCCTAAAGACTAATTAATGAAGTAGAATTAAAAATAAAATTTGTATATATATAGTGTGTTTGTTTAGGTGTTGTCAAAGTAATTTTGGGACTGTCCTGCTTTTTTGTGTGAGGAATAACTTAAGTGCTCTTTTGATTAACTTGTGTTAATTAGTTAATATAGGTAAAGTACCTACGACAAGGTCAATCAACTTAATCAGCAGTAAAAGTACCACCCAACTTGGGAAACCTGGGGCTGGAAAATGTTCATCCTTTCTGGGGTTTGTCAAATATAGGAAGGGGCTGCAGGCTTTTTGTAAGGAACCCACAGATGATCCAGGGTCTGAGGCTGGACCTTCTCGCATAAGGAAAAAGAAATCTTAGGAAAAGTAGGATACTATTTAATATGGCAAAGAGCTCATGCTCTCTGGTATAAAGACATCGTTGTCCCTAGAATCCCACTTAGGTATAGCATAGATTTATGTAGGTAAGTCCATTTCTCAATGCTCCAGCTCACTCGAAGGAAATACGTTTCATATCTTACTCCTATAGAACACTTTTCATAAATTTTAATTTCCAAGTACAGTGTTACTGATGGCAAGAGAGTTCTATATACCTGTGGAGAATAGAGCTGCTGGTTGATTGGACATCCTGGGGATAATTTTAAGTGTGTAGAATAGCTGGACTGGCTTGGCTCAGTGGTTGAACATTGACATATGAACTAGGAGGTCACGATTGATTACTGATCAGGGCACTTGCCTGGGTTGCAGGCTTGATCACCAGTAGGGGGCATAGAGGAGACAGCAGATCAATGGTTATTTCTGATCATTGATGTTTCTATCTGTTTCTGCCTGTCCATGCCTCTCTGAAATCAGTAAAAAAAATTTTTAACAGTGTGCAGATAAACCTCCTTTTGAATGTTCAGAAGTGTCTCTTTACACTCTTCAGAGTTTAAACTCTTTCTGCTCTGACCATGTGATAGAAACCTGTGTAAGAAAGTGAACTTTCATTTATCTAGAATGAAACAGATGAAAGTCCAAATCTTAAAATTCCTCCTGGATTGTTACCATAAAACATCATTGCATTGTTTGAATATTATTGCTAAGAATCTTTTATTATATTATGCACCTATGGTTTGAGAAAAAAATCAGGAAAGTTCAGTGTGGGAAAAGTTGGAGTATTGATATAATGAAGATCTACCCTTTGCTTCCTTCTTATGTTTTATGCCCATTCTTTGGATGATTCCTTCTCAGTGGCTAACTTGGACAACTCAATCACAAATGCTCTTCTAGGCCATGCAAGGACTGGTAAGCAGGACCCAGGAGCCCAGATTCGCCTTTGGGTCTGACACCCACTGATACTGTGGGTGTTCATGAGCCCTCAGTGTGGCTGGTGGGCCACTTCTGGGCTCACTGGTAAATGTGGCCACAGCCATCAGCAATGGTTAGAACCTCTGTCGGGGTTGCCTGGACCTCAGTCACTATCACTTCCCTCTCTGCTGGGCTATTCTGTCACCACCACAGCATTGCTCTCTTCCACGTTCTTTTCTCTCCCCGGCCAAAACACAACAGAACAGAAAAGAACTTAAGGTAGTTTTCCAGGTGCCACATCTTCCCATTCTCCACACAAGGCCCTTGCTAACATGGCTGTGCCTATTTAGGAGACAGCTCCTTTGAGTAGGAAAGTGCTATGTTAATAACATGGAAAGGAAAACCAAATAGAAAACACATTGGTAAGTTTTGAAAACTAAGTCCCCAAAGACTAAGTTAACTCTGCATTTTCAAAACTGCACCTTGCTTAGCTAATTGCTTACTCTGTAGGTGAAGAAAAACCATTTGCCAAAAACATACAATTAGGCAGCAAAGCCTATTGTTGAGCCCAAAGCATGTTAAAATTAAACATAAGGATTTTTGAAAAAAAGTGTTATCTTGGTATTCAGAGATGGAGATTATATAGATTGCTTTAGAATAGAAAGAAAATTCCCGCATGGGAGAGATGGGGTATTAAGGAAAGAAAGATTAAGTGGCCTGCTCAAGATCATATAGCTAATAATAAAATCCTAATATGAAAATTGAGCAAATAGCAGAACAACCAGTCACTTGAGGCACACTGACGACCAGGAAGCAGATGCTCAACACAGGAGCTGCGCTCAGTCTGCAGGCCCCAGGTCAGCCAAGAGGGGTGCCAGTGGGGTCCTCTGATTGCCTTGCCAGTCGCCCTGCAGATTGGCCCTGATTGCTGGCCAGGCCTAGAGACCCTAGCTATGCACGAATTTCATGCACTGGGCCTCTAGTATAGCTAATAAAGCATACAGCTGTCCTTTTTTATCCCAAGCCTATTGGCATCTCCATGACTCCAAGCCATCTCAGGAGATGGCAGTAAACACCTCACTTTGGCCACTGCTTCTTTGTCCCAATAAAACGATGAAGGAAGCAGTGACAGGAAGCAGCCAGTCATAGGGGTTGAGTGATGATGACAGTGATGGCACCACTCATACTTCCTGATCCCTCCACCCAAGAAATGGTAGATAATGAATTATGTTTATCAGTTTTCTGAAACAGAAAACACTGAATAAAAGGACACAGCATCCGTCAATACTTCAAATGTATATATGTCTGGCACCTGTGTACTTAAGCCAGCAATTCAACATCCTACTTTCTTCATTGAAAGGCTTGTATCCTTGCATATCTTGTGGAAAAACATCACCATGTACATTTAGCAGAGATCAGAAGAGAATGGATCTAGGCCCTCATTTATCAAAGTTGGCCAGTGGCATTAATAGCATGGAAATATCTGGAATCACATTCTGAAGATGATAATATGAGTGTCACCAGCAACACCATCTTTTGGATGCATAAATATTTATATCCCCTTTCTGAAAAGAAAATACTACTGTAGTTAAAAAAAAAAAAAGAAGAAGAAGAGGGGAAGAAAAGGAAAGATCTGTGTGCCTTTTAGCTTATCTATAGAGGACAACTTTTTCCTGGTTCTGATTTTCTATCCATAAACTCTCTCCCCCCCCCCCCCCCGTCCCCCACTCCCAATAGTCCTCACATTACTAGACTGTAAGATCAAAGTAGCTGCTGGAAATATTATCCAGCCAGGATTTTAGTAGAGCTGTGCTACTGCAAGATTCCTCTGGGTTTAGAAGTGCTCTTCTGTTTCTCCTTGTGGAAGGAAACATGACGTGTCAGAGGGATTTTAATGTGAATATTGATCTGTGATACCCACATTTCTTTTTTTTATAAAATCCTCATCTCAGGATATATTTTTCTATTGATTTTTAGAGAGAGAGAAATAGAGAAAGAGTGGGGGGAAGAGAAAGAGGGGGGAGAAAGAGAGAGAGAGAGAGAGAGAGAGAGAGAGAGAGAGAGAGAGAGAAACATCAATCAGTTGCCTCCCCTAAGCACCCCGACCAGAGATTGAACCCACAATCTAGGTATGTGTCCTGACTGGGAATTGAAAACTCAACCTTTTGGTGTATGTGGTGATGCTCCAACCAACTGAAGCCACACAGCCAAGGGTGTGATGCTCACATTTCAGGATCTCTACCCCAGACCCATGGTAACGTCTTATACCCTCCAACCTGTCTGCATGTTTAACATATGCAGGGATTTAAGGCAATTTCAGAAGATGAAAGGAAGATGATAATTGGTAGGTTTGAGCTACAAAGGACATCACCAACTATGGTACTTAAAAACCTAGTGAAGCCCAGCCAGCATGGTTTATTGGTTGAGCATTGACCATGAACTAGGAGGTCACAGTTTGATTCCCAGTCAGGGCAATGCCAGTGTTGTAGATTTGAAATCCAGCATGAGTTGTGCAGGAGGCAGCCAATCAATGATTCTCTCCCATCATTGAAGTTTCAATCTCTCTGTCCCTCTTCCTTCCTCTCTGAAATCAATAAAAATATATTAAAAAATTAAGTGAAGGAGCAAATTTGAACTGAACAGGAAACAATCTTCTCTTTGATACCTCCTCCCCTTATTAGCATTACCTTACCCCAGAGTTCATAGAAGCAAGTTGTTGATCAGACTGACATGCTTTAAATACTTCCAGAAGTTCACTTGGGATATAGTTGATACCTGTAAGTGTGTTTGGTTTCTGTTTCTATTTCCTGTGCTCAGCTTCTGCCTAATTTCATATCTTTAAACCAAATTGTGGCCAATTATGATTTGACCCTACTTATGAAAATATTGGAGGCTTTAGGTTTTATTCCTTTGTGGGACAATATAATAGTGCATTAGTTTACTAGGGCTACCATAACAAAGTACACGGAGTGGGTTGATTAAATAATAAAAATGTATTTTCTCATAGCTCTGGATGTCAGAAGTACAAGATCAAGGTGTACTTCTGACATCTTGAGGCCTTTCTCCTTAGCTTGTAGATGGCCATTTTCTCCCCATGTCTTCACTCATGTTCCTTATGTACATATCTAGGTCTAAATTTTCTCTTCAGATAAGGATAGCAGTCATATTGGATTAGCACCCACTCTAATGAACTTACTTTAACTTAACCACATCTGTAAAGACTCTATCACCAAATATAGTTATATTCTGAGTTCTTGAGGGTTAGAACTTGAACATATGAATTTTGTTGGGGGGCACAATTAAGACAGAATACACAGTATCCTGATTGACTCAGAGGAAGGGCATATCTAAATCAACTCTTGCTATCTTCACAATTTTCAAGAAATAACTCATATGAAAGACTATATTTCTCAGGATACTGGAGGGATCAACTAAGAGTCCTTCATTTGCAGCAGTGCTATTGGAATTGAGTGACAGCACTTGTGTATATGGACCTAAGTTTGGAGCTTGAGTCAAGAATCATTTACTCTTGGCTGAAGCTGTCATGATTTACTAGTATTTGGAATATAAATCTTGCCTACTGCAAAAAGATTGGAGGTGGTATATAACTTTAAACATATTGAAAAATGAGAAGAAGAATAGTCATATGAAACTTCAAGAACAAATAGATGTTATCAGTTACCTGGAAAGAGCTGAAGTTTATATTTTGATGCTTAATTATTTTCTGGATTGTTTTTGGAAACAAAGAAAAGAAGAGAAATATACTGAGGTATGTCATCCCCATAGACTGTTAAAAGAAAGCAGGCAAGCTTGCCTGGAGAGTAAAATTTTCCCTGGAACTAAACCCAAGGAAAAGTTTTTTCCAAGGAAAAATTTATTGCATGAGACATTTTACAGAGACTTGAGTGAATTAAGAGTGTCAGATGTTGAACAGGGATAGTGGATCATAGACAATGTCTTCAAATAGGTTTAATGTAATCAATTATTTATAACAAAAGTCCTGTTGCATTTGGTATAATTAATATCTTATAAAACCCCTTTCTCCTTGTGATATTTGGAGTGACTAATAGTGAGAGAAAGAAATGTCGAGATACTGAATATGCTACCACATTACAGAAAAGTGCATCAATGTCTTTGGATGTACAATGGAATGTTTAGAGAAGACCTGGGTTTAGGGGCTGGCAAAACTGAAATGGCTTTTCAAAAGAAAATGCAGAAATTTATCTTTTTTTTTTTTTTTTTGCATTCTTAAAAAATCCTCACCCAAGGATGTTTTCCCATTGAGTTTTAGAGAGAATGGAAGAGAGAGGGAAAGAGAGAGAGAAATATTGATGTGAGAGAGAAACACATCCATTGGTTGCCTCTTGCACATCACCTGACCAGGGCCTTGGCCAGGAAGGAGCCTGCAACCAAGGTACATGGAATCAAACTCTTTGGTCTGCAGGCTAATGCTCTATCCACTGAGCCAAACCAAGTAGGGCTTTTTTTTTTTTTTTGCATTTTGTTTATTTTGTTATTTTCCTCCTCTTTTCTCTTCTTCTCCTCTACTTCTACCTCCTTTTCCACCTCCTTCTCCAACCTCACCTTCTTCTCTACCTGCACCTCTTCCACCATCTCTCCTTCTCTTCTTTCTTTCTTCTCTTAGCTCCTGAAAGATGAACCAGAAGAGGTGATCAATGACATGACTGAATAATCAAGAGCTGAAGGGCTATAAAAAATGGGATTCTATGTTTTTGATATAGCCAGCCTCCAAGATGGCCTCCCAATGAATCTGGACTCATGGCTTTTGTAGTTTCCCTCCACATTGTATCAGGGTCTGTCTGTGTGACTAATAGGATACAGCAGAAGTGATAGCATGTTATTCCAAGGCAAGGTCATTAAAGACACATGGCTTCCTGCTTGTTATCTCTTATCCTGTTTCTTGGATCACTCACCCTGGAGAAACCAGCTGCCATGTCATGAGCAGCCCCATGGAGAGGCCCATGTGGCAGGGCTTTCTTCCAGTCATCCTTGAATGAAGTTGAAAGTGGGTTCCCTAGCCTGTCAGGCCTTCAGATGACTACAGCTTGGGCTGATATCTGACTGAAAGACCTTGAGCCAGAACCACTCCAGTGCTTCCAGGTTCTCTGAGATAAGGAACTCGTGATATAGTTCTATGACCTATAGAAACTGTGAGATAATGTGTGTTGCTTTAAGTTGCCAATTTTTGGGGTGATTTGTAAATATTCAATTGCAAATTGTTTACAATGTAAATACATTCTCTCTCTGCTGTCAAAATGTCATCTCCTCAGAGATACTTTCCCTAATGGTTCTATCTAAAGGAGGAGCCCCACCTTCTTGGAAAATCACTTTCTCCTTAATCTACTTTAGTTTTCTTCATAGTCCTTATTACTACATGGTAGTACAAAACAGTCCTTTCCCTCTTCTTGCATATAACTCCACACACCTAGATATGTCACTTTAAAAAAAAAGATGCATTTTATTCTGAAATAGCAATTTTCGAGCTATATGACCAAGTGTCACTTTGATGTCATTAGGATATTTCACATCTTCAGTGCTTTCATTGTGTCTTTCTGTTGTCTTTGACTAACTGCTCTGTCAAAAAGAAAACACTAAGAGGCAACACGTACAAAAATTCAGTTGTATTTTTTGGAAATTGCTTCCCTAGAATGCTGGCTAATTCTGATTATCAATGGTATTCATCCTGCTATATTTTTCCAGAAAAATAAATCTGGCTAGGGAATTTCAAAAATCAGTACAAAAGACACATTTCGTTACTACCACATTGGAAAAAATATTGTGCTTGGCAGAGAAGAGACTCTTGGATGCCATCAATAAATACCCTCATCTTTGGTCCCAGTAACCAGAACAGAGAAGAAAATGTAGGCCATGAATCCCTGTCTGCATCCTAATTCAGATGGGTTATTTATCCCCTTGGCTTTCTCCTATAGCATTTCCATTTTGTTGGCTGAGTCAAACATCTTTTTTGACCTTATTCCAATATTAGTAGAATATCTCTATTCTTTTACTCTTTTTAGTTGGCCAGACTGGCAGGATTTAGAGTGATTTTGATAAAAAACGAGGGCAGATGCAACACTCAATATTTTTGATAGATGTGGCTCCATTGATGTTTTGTCCTGAGCCTCTAAGCTAATGTGTCTCCTAAAGCTAAATAAAATACTAAACAAGTGGGAATTTTAAGAATGCCAGAAACTTTCATAAGATGGCATTGATGTTGGGAACTCCTTGACCAAATATATATATAAGTGTCTATCTATCTATCTATCTATCTATCTATCTATCTATCTATCTATCTATCATTTATCTTTTACATGAAACCCAGATCAGCATATAAAATATGAACAATGACATATCTTCTAATATAGAAATAAAGTGAGTCTTCCAAAAATAAACAGAAAAACAGTAGCAGAATCAGGAAGCAAATTCTGGAGTGTTAAATCTGCATCTAACTATTAGTTACCTTGATCAGATCTGACCATGTTATGAAAAGTTAAAGGCAATTCTTTCTCTTTGTATTTACAGCATTGTAGGGATGGTCAATGCATCTGTGTTTGGGGTCTACAGGGTGGGGCTTTCTCTTAGTACAGGACTGCATTGAAGTTCTGCTACCATGGGACTTTTAATAACAAGAGGAAGGCTGCTATAGACACTGATATTATTTTAGAAAGCCTATTGGAGACATCTCAAAGATAGTTCAAGATAAATTCAGGAACAGTTGGAAACTTAATAAAGAAGATGAGAATGAATGAGCAGCATTTGGGCTGAGTCTTTTGGCAGTACTCTCTGCTTTGAGACTGGAGAGATTTCAGCAAGGTTGGAAAAGGGCCTGCAAGTTCTGCTCTTTATTCTGATTCTGCTAAGTCAGAAGGATGGTGACTAAAAGTGGTTTTCTTAGAGTGTTCAGATGTATGTTAATAAATCTTACTGGAGTTAGCTGCTTAATGCTAACTTCAATCAGACTCAAATTTATTCATATACTAATGATATTTTGAAATAAAATGAATATCTAGAGTTTTTCTACGACACAATCCATATGTATTGGAGTCATTACAACTATTACAACCCTAAAGGGAAAGTATTGTTTTTTTAAGTTATATGAAGCAGTGTGACGAGCAGGTGTTCCCATGGCATTAGGCGAACTAAAATGTAAAATTTCAACCAAAGTTGGAACACTTCTAAAATGAAACTTAATGTTTTAAAAATCCAGCTCTTTGTGTTTCTCTTCCATTCCCAGACATATAGAAACAGTATATTTGGCCATTTAAAACAGGACAAAATACCGACAAACCCCTTATGCCTGTGATATTTTTCCAAGAATAAACATCATAAAGAACCTTGACACTTTTTTCTTAAGTGGATTTTTGAAATTATTTAACCACATACACTGAAATGCTTCCCTTTAATTTTGTAACAGTTTTCAAGAGGCTTTCTGATAGTTACTAATCTTTGAGGGGCCCTGGATTTTAACAGAAACCAAGTTTACCACTGAAGATGTGCATAAAGCAGAGCCATCCAGGAAAACGATGAGGAAATTATGAGTGATCAGTAAACACCTACAAATAGATGATGAAATTTGTTTATGGTTATGGGGTTCTTAGACTCTGCATACAGTTTGTAGTTCACCTGCCCGGAAAGGAGTGGAAAACCCCTTTGGTCTTCCAGAATGAAGCTCATTACATGCCCAGGATCCCCTCCAAAATGTTCTGTGTTCCTGACAAATTAACTCACACATGCTGACAATGATACTTTCTGCTGGACATTAGACTATCCACCCTTACCAAAGCTTCCTGAAAAGTTCTTTGAAATCACTACAGACCGCGCCACCCTCCGGGGATGCAGCTCCTGAAAATGGGTACCACACAAGAGTAGACAAACTCACATAGTGCAACTAGGAAAATAAAGAAGAGAAAAACATGCAGGACCAAACCTCAATTTGTATTTCATCAGTCACCACAGAGAATTCAATGGGCAGTAGTCTACAAAGGGAGATAAGTACATGAAATTTACCTCACTAAAGTCCAGAGTAGAAACCTTAAAAAAAGTTTTAAATGTTGCATTTGTTATTACCATAAAACTACCAAATATTTTTTAGTTTCAGCCAAAGGAGAATTTCAGTCTAATTTTCCCAAGGTCTGTTTTGGATTCCAGCTCCCCACAAAATGTAACTTTGGGTTGTAAGGTCTGCAGAGGCCTTTGCAAGGAACATAATATGTTGCATTGTTTAGAAAATCAGATAAGAAAGGTCACTTTTCCTTCTGGCCAGAACAAGCTATTGGCTGTGAAGAATTAGGCATTGGAGCCCTGAGGCCATAAGGCCAATGCATTTAGGGTGAGGGAAGTTAAAGAAACCGAAACACTTAGCACTTGAGAAAGTGTGCTTTTCTTTTTATAAAAGCAAATGGAGTTGTTACCCACATGACCATCCTGAAGGTTATTTGGCCACATGCATTTGGGGTTAAGCACAAGTTTTAAAAGAAAAGGAGGCTCTCCTAAGGCCGGGCTTGTATTTTCTGTGCGCACTATTTTAAATAGAAACATTACACACAGAAGCCTGAAGGCAACGGTACTAGTGAAACAACACCAGCTTGGAAATCGATGGTAACTAGTTTACATTATGTGAGTGAAAGGTCATTATTTAAATATTTCTCTCTCTTTCTCTTTAAATCCACAGCCTCGTGGTCTCCAGCCCTCCAGTGGGTCCATGGTCATTATTCTTTGGCTGTTAGCATTGATCAGACCTTTAAACCTCAGAGGGAAGGTAGGGGAGGGTGGGGGTAAGGGGGAGAGATCAACCAAAGGACTTATACACAAGCATATAGGCCTAACCAATGGACACAGACAACAGGGGAGTGAGGGCATGGGGGAGGGGGAATGGGGAGGTAATGTGGGGATAAGGACACATATGTAATAACTTAATCAATAAAAAATTTAAAAAAATTATAAACGTGGTGGAGGAGAGCCAACTGGAGTCTCAGAGTCTGACCAGCTAATGGAAAGCCTGTGCTGCAGGGATGTCATCAATAAAGATCAAGTGTGTCATAAATCACATGTTGGGCTGTAGTTATAAGAACAAGAGAAATGGTTGGAATTATGTCTCTCTGGTTCTTCTACTGAGATGAGGATCTGTTCTGCAAAATTATCTCTTCAGGGGCTTTCCTAAGTGTCAGGGGAGCATTAAAAACCAACATCTTTGCACTATCAGGGAGTGGAACTGCAAAATGAGAAATTGTGCAGTTGAAATCGAAAGCGTTTGTACAATTATTCTGGAAGTATGAAAAATCTCAAATTATACAAAGGTAGCTATATCTCCTTTGGTCTCCAGCTCCAAAAGAGTGGCTTCGAGATCAAATGAAGAGGCTATTTATCAGTTGTGACAGTGCTGTCCCTTTATCTACATTCTATAAAAGAAAAGGTCCAAGACAAATTTGTTTGAAGTCTAAATGTAAACACCCATGAAGAATACATTCATGGTGGGAAACCTGGAAAATTTTTAAAGCTTTTTTTGTAGAGGGTAGCTGTATTCTATTCATTAGTGGTTGGTAGATAGTGTGGTTAGAAGATTAGAGAAGGAAGTACCAGTTAGCGGTTAATCTTTGTAATTAGAAACCCTCTCCTCTGTATCTATTGTGTGACTATCTGGAAATGAGCTTAATAAGCCTGCTCTGACTTTGGGTCTCTGAAAAATCTTGAGGATAGTTGCCCCTGACTATAGGGAAACAGGGATTAAAAGCCTTCCTATCACACTTTCTAATGGATTTCATTGTTTTGTTTATTGTCACTGTGGGCAGAAAATTTCACAGCCACAACTCTGATAAAATTTGAGGTTTCAAAGAACCCAACCTTAATGGGTTTACAAGTAAAATCAGTGTCTTGGCAATTTTAATGGCTACCTAATCAGTCTTATTTGAGCTACCTACTTAAATTACTGACATTGTCTGGTTTTCAATAAAAGGACATGGTAAGTGGGAAACCTCAATTATTTAAACCATTCCCATCCTAAATTCATAGCAATTAGAATGATACAAAGGAGCAGCCATGGTAGCTGAAGAATCCAAGGATCATAGAGGAAGGAAGCTACTGTCATTCTCTCCCTAAGCTTGATTCGGGGGAAATCATGATTGCAGGTTCACAGCTGTATGGTGTATGGGGTGCTATTGCACATGCTGTTTGGGAGAACAGTCAAAATGCTCTGAAGCTTGTAGAATTTGTCCAAGAAATGGTGCTTCAGTGTTGTTTTCATAGAATGTCCTCATCCTTTAAAAATGAGAGATAGAGAATGTACATAGGGATTGGATTAATCTATGAGATGACTTCTGAACAAAACAGAATATGCTATTTCCATATGACTAACCCCAGGCAATGACAAAGTTAATGTTCTCCTACAGTAGAAATTGTTTCATTAACATTATCAAATGCTGTTTCCCTAAGTGGGCTCCATGTATGCTGCTTTGGATGATCAAGTGCATCATGGATGGCTTCTGATGCTCACCTTGTCTGACTTATAAAATCCAGCTCAAGGGAGTTCTTAGAGAGGAGTCCCTGAGCTCTTTCCTTCTCTCCATATGGTGATGAAAATGCCTTCTTTGGTGAACTCCATGAAGGCAATACCCGCAGTACTAGCCAGTGCCAGGAATACAGTAGGTTCTTAGTTAATACTTTTTGGATGAATGGATGAATATTGCCACTCTTTCTATATTCCCCTTTCTACCCTCCAACTCATTACATGCTGCTACAGTTATTTGATCAGAGTTGCATTTAGAATACGGGTACTATATCTTATTCACCCAGCTTCTATCATAGTACCTGGTCAATTAACCTTTGTTAAAAGAGTTGAGGATTGCTGAGTACCACGTGCTCCTTCAAAAGAAAATGATTGCCACTCCCTGGGAATTCTTTGTTCATGAAAAATAATGTCCGTTTTCAATCACTATCATCATTTGTTCATCATCACATGGGCAAAGAATGAATTCAGACATGCTGATCTCATCAGTATAAAATTCAGTAGCTCATTGACTGTAAGGAGAAACATTTCAAAACCTGGAAATGACTAGATTTGGAAATATTTAGGTCAAGGATTTTTTTAAAAAAATGATTCTTCACGAAGTCTGTCCTTTGGAACCCAGATGATGCCAATTGTTGACCTCCAAACAACAATTCAGAACTTCAAGGTAGCCTTCCTGGATAGTTCATGAAACTGACACCCTAGATGCAGATATTTCCTGGGGTAGTTCTACTGGAGATGCCGCAAATGTGCTGTTGACAGGCAGGGACTGTGTCGCATCTAGTTCTCAAATGAAGAGGTTCTGTTCATCCATGGGGTTTCAGATGCAAACTGATATGCTGTCTTGAGAGGAAAAAAAGGCTTTACAAAATGGACCTGTGGCTTTAGGAGATGATGATGCACTCAAAGGAAAAAGGATCACCAGGGTGCATTCCTGGATAGGGTGTTCTGGGTCCAAGTGTCTATGACAGTATTTCTTCCTCATGTGAACAGCTTTGCCCACCAGGTGGTCATCTTAATGAAACCCTTCTGAGTTGCTCTTTGTTTCAGGCAAGTCTCACCGACAGCATCAGCATCCCTTGTCCCTCTCCTTCCTGGAACAGTAAGGATCACTTGCGTATGAATCAAAATGAAACCATCTGGCTAGCAGCACCTGGAAAACCAATTTGTTTCACAGATTTTTCTGCATGAACATTTTCACTGCAATATTTACCTCGTCTTTAAATATTCTCTCTCCCTCTTCTACAGACTATTCAGCAATTCATCAAATTAACTTGTCTCTGAACGAACCATATTTGCCAGCTATTGAACAAATGCACCACTTCTGGTGACTCCTCTGTGAAACGTTAGACACGGTAAAAGCAATGTTTTACTTTTCCCCTTAAAATTAATCTTTTTGGTTTCATGTTGCATGCTCCTGGATACCAAACTTAAAAAAATATATATATATTATTGATTTTTTACAGAGAGGAAGGGAGAGAGAGAGGGAGAGAGAATTAGAAACATTGATGAGACAGAAACATCCATCAGCTGCCTCCTGCACACTTCCTACTGGGGATGTGCCCGCAACCAAGGTACATGCCCTTGACGGGAATCAAACCTGGGACCATTCAGTCCACAGTCTGGCGCTCTATCCACTGAGCCAAACCAGTTGGGGCAATACCAAACTTCCTGAAAACTGTTTCTAATTCTGAACAATTATAAATGTAAAGGACAAATGCATTTAATTTACTGCTGGCCTTATTCTGGGATCTTAATAAGATTGCATGATAAAACTAAGGGCTACTTCAAGTTAATGCTCTGAATGTTAACAGTCCTATTGGTTTAAATGGGAGTCATTAAGCTGCTGACATAGGGTGATAAGAAGGTTGAGGACAAGTAACTTTAAAATGGATTATCTCTTACAACCTTTTTACTTGTTAACGATGGAATTTGCCTTTCATCTCTCAGTACTTGCTTTCTGCCACATTGATCTCTCAGATCTAAGGGTTTGGGTGAGTAGAGGTTTGGCATTTCTCGTTTTCCAACTGATTGATATTTTTTCCGTTTAAATCAAGTTGCCACATTATCCTTCCAGGTGTTAATGCTCTAAGGCTTAAAAAAAAAACACTTTGTTTTTTTACTTATAACAACTAATGGTCAACATAATTTTGAAGATATTTCCAATGTTTGTAACTGGTGCCAGGAGAATAACATTTAGGTGCACAGTTACTTATCCATACTTCTGAAATCTAGAAAGATCTGAAAAAAATGAGTTTTTTTTTTTCATTGTTTGGCACAAATTAATTTGGTGCCAGATCCTGACTCGAAGGGATGAAAGCTATTTAGAGTTTGCAATATCCTTATGCAGAAATATTAGCATGTTCGAATAAGGGTGCTGTGCCAGTCTGCCAGGGCTGTTACAAAATATGCCAGATAACTTCCTAAAATAAGAAAAATTATGAATTCCAAAATACATCTGGCTGCCATTGTGGGTTAAGGAATTAAGATCTGAATTAAACTGGGAAGGTAAAGACTTTCCACTTACTTGCTAATTTGCAGCCCAAGTCACTGAGCCAAGGGAAATGACAAAACCGCTGGTGCAACTTGACAGGGACAACAGCTGCAGTGAGCTGGCTTGCTCTCCACTTCCACATAAGGCAGGTTTCTTGCTCACTTTTGAGTGTCCCATCTGAATGTCATGCTCCGCTAGCCAGGACAGTAAATGAGGCTTGACCCAATTACCAACATATTGCTTTATTTCTTGGTGGTAGTAAATTAAGGCTTTCTAGATTCATACAGCACGCAGTGATTGGAACATTAGAATTAAGAACAACAACAACAATGAGCATTCAATTTAGCAGAGGCAGGAAGGAAGCAGTTTTGAAACAGATAAATTTCCAATGAGGCCTTTTGTTTGGTCTCTAAAAATGCTGAGCTATTTCCCCAGTAACCTTTGTCATGGATTCACACCTTTGTCATGGATTCACAGAAGCAGGATGGAAAAGAAGTTTGAGAAAAAGGGAGAAACGGGGAAAGACAGTGTGTTTGGAAGTTGGTTTTGTCTCATGTTTGGAAGACTGTTTTGATGATGTGGTTGGGTGGTGGTGATAAAAATATTTCTGTTGTGACTCCCCTTCTCTCGTTCAGGGAACCATTTTGGATCTCCCGTCTCATTCTGGGAGTATGAAAACAGCTTACTTGGAAGACCCCAGTGCCAAGGGTTAGAAACTATCTTTTGGGACTTAAATTCTGAAATGTTAGACAAGATCAAAGTCACAGAGCGGGGGATTGCTATCTTCAACCCCTTTTATGGTGCTAAGCTCGATGGCTATCACTAGATACTATCCCCAGCCAAACAATTCATTCCCCCTACCCCTCATCCTGTGGCCTTGATTGCACATCTCAGTTGTTGACGATGTTGACTGGAGAGTAGACCATATTTCATATGATGCATGGGCAGATACCACCTCACTCTCTGTCCCAACACAAGACAAAGGAAAGCAGGGAGCCTACAGTGGAAGTGCAGTTGTCGAGTGGTGCGTAAGCTCAATCTGAGACAAATTCCCCATGCCTGCCTTGGAGATGCAGAGATTCTGGGTTTGGATAGTGGACACTTTCAGAAAGAAAGGATGAATGGTTTGAACAGTGATGAAGGAGGGGCATGGCCAGAGAATAATTTGGGAAAGGTCGTGTGTTTATTAACAAAAGGCAACTCAAATACATGAAAATAAGCCATGGAATTTCTTCTGGCATCCTGATTTCACATGAACGGGGCTAGCAAATGGATTTCTATCCAAATAAGACCATTTAAAATTTATACTTGGCAGTTATTTTAATGTTCTAGTCCAAGGGCCTGGCTGGTGAAACAGTGCCAAAAGCTTTATCAGTGTGTCCCTTCTTAATCTGTCTGGCATTTTTGAGTGAACAGTATCTGAACACCTGGAAGCCTGCCCTGCATTCTGCGACAAAGAACATGCAGACAGCCACAGGGGAAGGCACACGAGGTGGCAATCTGCACAACGAAACACTATGACTTAACCCCAGCAGGCTTCACGTGATGAAGTCTGGATGCACAAAGAAATAAATAGATGAGAAAAGGAGAAATGTGATCTGCATGACAACGAACCGAGGTGTCTGTTCCTGCCAGCTGCTGGGCAGATGTGCCTGATGCAGGCCACATGTGCACTGCAGGACATGTGCTCTTTGGGGCCTTGCTTGTTAGTTAAAAATTGTGAGGGTCTTTCCCCCATTGAAAAACTCTCCGTTTGAAAGAGCAACTTGACTGGGGGATGTGGGCTTTGCTGTGCTGAAGAATTTCTTGGTGGTAGGAAGTGGGCTGAGTTAGCAGGGTGGGAAAAGATGCCGAGGAGACTCACCCACCCAAAGGAACAGGGATGGGGGTAATACTCAGAATGGAGTGACGGGCATAGCGGACACTGGTGTTGGCACTTCTGAAGCTCCCGAAAGCATCCATAGAACTTACACTCTTGGTGGAGGTAGTAGATGCCTCTTGTGCTCTAGGCCAAAGTACTTCTGTTCCTTGACATCTCGGTTCCCTCAGTCCTAAACCGGGCATGAAGCCACTCCTGGAGCTGATGGCCTCTCATTTAGTGCTGGCACCTGAAGCCCAGAGAGGTCAAGTGCTTTGCCCGAGATCATAGAGCTCATTGGCAGCAGAGCGGGGGGCAAATGCAGGTCTCTGCTCCTGCACCGTGCTGGTGCAAGAGAATCTCTCAACAGGTTTGCACCACTTTGCATACACCAGGCGCTGTGGCATGGATCTAACAAGAATTTGCTTGGGTGTGGGATTGAAGAGTGTGGCTTAGGCCAATCAAGCAGTTTAAGGGGAAGAGGGTGCGGAGAGCGTTACTATTCTGCTAATGTGTTATGGAGAAGTAAGGAAACGAGGGATGGGGATGTAGGTCCTTGGAAATGTGATCAGGAGACAGAGACAGAAGAGGATGTTTCCAAAGCCACAGAAAGCTGATTCATCTTCTGTGAGCACAGAGACTTCCTGCAAACAACCCGACCTGACCAGCACAACCGTTCACTGCAATAGACCTTTGTCCCGCCCACCCCACCCCCTTTCCTTTCCATGACCTCTGTTGCCCCCCGAGACAGTAGAAGCAAATAAAAGCCAGATGCCTAAGAACCTTCCTGGAAGAAAGAGCTGTTACGAGTGGGCGTCGGCGCTTACAATAGGCTGCTTTTTTTAAAAACACACACACACGTTTCCTTTTGTTCATGTCTGTGGGAAGACAGTGGTGGCCGGAAGCTGTCCCCCTCAGAAGAAGGCAGGGTTGGTGTGCTCGATGACGCAGCGCTTGCAGTGGCGTTTCACGAAGCGCAGGGCCTCCACCGACACCTCGCAGTCCTGGACGTTGAGCAGCTGGAGGTCGAAGCAGTTGGCCGCCACGATCTGCAGCCCTTGGCCCGTGATGCTCTCGCAGGACTTGAGGCTGAGCCGCTTGAGATTGAAGCAGTTCAGGGCCAGGCACTCGAGGCCCGTGTCCGAGACCAGGGGGCACTTGCCGATGTCCAGGGACTTGAGCTTGGCGCAGTTCTTGGCGAGGTACTCCACGCCGTGGTCCGTGATGCCCTCGCAGCCCCTCGCGTTGAGGTAGCGCAGCTTGCTGCAGTACTTGGCCACGTAGCGGATGCCCACGTCGGTGACCCGGCCGCAGTGCGCGATGCTCAGGTACCGCAGGCGCGACTCCAGCTTGGCGATCTCCCGCAGGCCGAAGTCGCTCACGAAGCGGCAGTCGCTCACGCTCAGCTCCTTGATGGACGGGCAGTAGATCATCAGGTAGCGCAGGCCCTCGTCGGTGAGGCGGACGCAGCGGCGCAGGTACAGGTGGGTCAGCTGCGTGCAGTGCGCCGCGATGGTGTGCAGGCCCTCGTCCTCCAGCACGAAGCAGTCCGTCATGTCCAGGTAGCGGATGGAAATCTGTTTGCCATGCAAGGGGGACAGTTTAATGGAGGCCTCCCGGGTCAAGCTGATGCAGGTCACTTTGGAGCACCCTACACAGAGAGACAGAACACATGCTCAGAGCAACCGGGGAATGGGGTGGGGGGCGGGGGGAGGAGAAGGGGCCTGCCCTGGGTGGGGACCTCACAGCTTCCTGCCCTCCCCAGTCCCCCTCCCTACTGGGCCCCTACAGAGAAGGAAAGCAAGGATGGCTTCTCCCCGTTCATTGGTTTTTAAAAAACTATTTTGATTATTTGAGTTTAAGGGGGTTCACACTTTAGAGTCAGAAAGGCCATGGTTCCAATTCCAGATCCATCACTAGTTGGCAGACATCGGGTAAGTCAAGCCTTTTTGAGTATTTCCTTCGTTTTAAAATGGGGATGTTGCTGCTCCCTGAAAGGTGTCTGTGAATAAGCAATGAGACTGTATAAATACCTCGCCCTGGTCCTGGACGCTCAGTAAAGGTTACTTCTTCCCTGTAATGGTCTGGTACCTCTCTGGTCCAAAGAAGTGTGATATGTGAGAGAAGACTTGGCCCAGACCTCGGTTTGGTTAGAAGAGCTCTGACTGGGAGTCACACATGGTTCAAGTCTGTTTCTTATGGCTTCAGGCAAGAGGCCTAACTTTTCTATCTCAAGACTCTCCTTACAACACAGGAATGAACAGCTGGTGTGCCTCCAGTACAGGGAGATGATGAGGATGCAGCCAGATAATGGATAGGGATGTACTCTGAAAACTCTATGGCTAATACATGTAGTTATTAGTCCAACAAGGTGACCATCTGGGGATTCGATTCAATCTTCTTAGATGAAGGAAAAATAATCATGTCACCTGGATTATTGTTCTAGCCTCTCAAACAGTCTCCCTGCCCTGTCTCACCCCTGACCTTCTAGTCTCTTCACAGCTGCCAGAAAGATTATGTCCTCTGTTCAAAGCCTCTGAATGGCACCCAGACCCCAGAGTAAAATATATGTCTTAGCGTAAGGTGACCAGACATCCCGCTTTTGGCGGGACAGTCCCGATTTTTAACAATTTGTCCCGCATCCCACGGCATTTTAAAAAAGTCCCGATTTTTGGAAAGAGACATATGTACTACTCTTTGTAATATTTTAAGTAATAATAAAAAAAGAACACCCCCCCCCCCCGCCCCCGGTCAATGGTGTCCTGCTTTACCAATGTTAAAACCTGGGCCTCAAGGATGTGCGCCCAGTGCACACTGAGCGTGGCTCTTACTCCTTCGACCCCACTGGCCTCCTTGCAGACCTGTCACATTCCCTCCTGCCTCAGGTCCGTGCACTTGACTGGGCTCCCCCAGATCTCCATGGGCCCATACCACTTCCTTAGGTCTCTCAGCGCATGTCAATTCTTCTCTAATTACCCTGTGTGAACCAGTATCCCCTGCCTGGCTCCCATTCATTCGCAGCGCTCTGTCTCTGTCACTTGGTGGGATTATCTAAGTGTTTGCTGTCCCCACTCTGGAATGTCAGCTGCTGAGAAAAGGGACTCTGGGCTGTTCATTGCTGTTTCCCTCACACCTGGATCATACTGGTGCTTACTAAGCATCTGTAGAATGAATGAATGAATGAATGACCTATAGAGTGACTAGAGTCTTCTGTAGGAAGATCAGGCAGAAGAATCTAACTTCCAACATTTAAGTGTCCTCAAAACTTCAGCCGTGACTGATGTTTATTTACATTGTAAAACATTTGTCTATATTTTATTATAATGCCTTTCATTTGTATTGAATTATGAAGTTTACAAAGTGTTTTTATACACATTTTTTACCTGATATTTAAAACATTCCATTTTACAGATATAGAAATTTAAGTTAAGGAAGTTATTTTTAGACTAGAGTAAGGTGACCAGAATTTAACATTGGTAAAGCGGGACACCATTAACCGGGGGGTGGGGAGGGGGTGGGGGGGGGTGGTGATTCTTTTTTAAAATTTTTTATTATTACTTAAAATATTACAAAGAGTAGTACATATATCTCTTTCCAAAAATTGAGACTTTTTAAAAATGCTGCAAGACGCGGGACAAATTGTTAAAAATCGGGAATGTCCCACCAAAAGAGGGATGTCTGGTCACCTTAGACTAGAGGCCTGGTGCACAAAAATTTGTACACTTGGGCGGGGGGGTCACTTAGCCCAGCCTGTGCCCTCTGGCAGCCCAGGATCCCTCGGGTGATGTCCACTTGCCAGCGGGGAGCAGACCTAAGCTGCAGGAGGACATCCTTAGCGTTGCTGAGAAGGCAGGAGAGGCTCCCAACACCACCACTGTACTGGCAGTCATCTGCCTGGCTTGTGGCTGAGCAGAGCTCACCATGTGGGAGCGCACTGACCACCAGGGGGCAGCTCCTGCATTGAGCATCTGCCCTCTGGTGGTCAGTGTGTGTCATAGTGACCAGTCATTCCCAATGGTTGTTAGGATCAATTTGCATATTACCCTTTTATTATATAAGATGCCTCTCGAAGCATTGTTTCTAACCCTTCCCCCCCCCCCCCAAGAACATGCCTGTGTATGGATTATATTCATATTTACACTATATATCATATAATTATTACACACTTATATAATATATGAAACACATTTCATTGTGTAAATGTGCACAGTATATTTTTACTGTGTAAGTATAAATTGGTATGTATAGTCTTTATATTATATATATAAATGCATATGTAGATATAGTTTATTACACTACATAGACTGCTCACTTTCTCTCTGCTCTACCCGAATCCCTCTGGCATGTCTTAGCCAGGTGCCTCACCTCGGGCACCTCTGTGTTTCTCACTTATATCCAAGATTTCCAAGCAGCTGCACAAGAGTACTAGCTGGGACTTTCCTCCCACTTTTTGGCAGGCTGCCCAGGAAATGCGTGTAAAATTCAGGTCCTGGGAATAACATGGCTCAAAAGCCACACGCTACCAAGTCAAAGAATCTCAGGAAGGAGTAAAGCATACATTGCAACACTGGAGAACAAAGATGCGACTCGTCAGAGGGGGCCCATGCTGCTCCAGTGGGCTCCGTGGTTGGTACCCCTGGACTTTGGCTTTGAAATCTTCCTTTGTTCTGAGTTTCTTTTTCTAGGTTGACTGTAATCCTGCTTAGACTGAATTTATGTATCCACTGTAGTAGCTGCCCATCTCTGATGCCTGGGAAGGCACTTTGTTTTTCAAGAGCGCATGACAAACTTTGTTCCATATATATTTAAAATATCCAGCAAAATCCAAGAAAGATACTGTATTTGGTCCAAGGAAATTTAGGCATTGTTTTTGAAAATTAGTTTCAAATTTAATGAAATACCAGGTTAGCTCAGGTTTGGTAAATAAACTATTGTGATATGCTTATATTACTTTAGATCAATACTTTTTAATTTTAATGTTAGCCGTAATTTTTACAGATCTGCTAAGTTTGGGTTGAAAAGAAACTGGTCCATGGCTCTGTAGGTGATATCTATGGCTATTTCATGCAGTCATACATTACGGACATAGTGAGAACCTTAGAAATCATCCTATATAAACTTCGTTTTTAAAAGTGGGGACATCTCAGTCTCAATGAGAGTGTTACTTGTACAGCCAGACTAGGGCGAAGTTTCTTGACTCCTGATCCACTGTTGGTTCTGTTCTCTGGAAAACTCTGATTAAACATTTATGAAAGGTGATATGTGATAATTCAGAAAACATTACAGCTAGTTATAGTTATTTTCAATGACTTGAAAAGATAACTTTCAGAGTGTGCATTTTCTGCATTGCTGCGGATGGGAGAGGAAGTCTCTCATGTCCTCGGGGGGAATTAAGATTTAGACCAGCAATGAGTCAAGCTTATTGCCTTTCAGAAGGTGGTCACTGTCAGAGACCAGCTGTAAGAACCAAGGAGAACAAGACACAGATGAGATCACCTCTGGCAGCCCTCCGGCTGCTCCCGGTATCAATGTATAGCAATTCCCAGATTCTCTCAGAAACGGAGGGCACCTCTCTGATAACAAATTCATCTTCATGGCTTGTTGGATCTTTCAAGTGCATGTACTTGAAAAGCACCCTCCCCCCACGCTAATATCTGAAATTCTGTATTTTAGTGAGTTACAGATTCCCCTTGTTATGGACTCTGTATACCAAGCATGTCAAACTCGTGGCCTGCGGGCCGCATGCAGCCCACAACGAATATTTTTGTAGCCCAATCAATATAACGGTGTGAGCAGTTATTTGCACTTATGAAAGGAAATAAGTCTCCTGCCAGATCCAGAACTACTGACATTCACCTTGGGTCAGTTTTGAAAGTAATCACTGCGAACAAGATTTCCCCTGAAGCAGGAAAGATAGTAGCAGAGAAAAGATGCCAAGTGTCAGGGAGAAAACATTAATTTTATCACTGCTCTTGTTTTACTTTTTTCTACTATACTTCTCTAAATAAACCTGCGTTTCTATGAATATTGAAGCTTTCGTTTTTTTGCAGCCCACATAAACTTAAACCTTGTTTATTTGACCCATGTTAGCCTTTGTGTTTGACATGCTTGATGTACATATACCACAGGAGGGCTTTGGGAGACATGAGGCCCCATACAAATATATATGGACTTCTAAAAAGTCCGATTACTGTAGAGGAAAGGCATTAAGACTTACATACCAGTTAGTCAAAGGGGCTAAGCAGGACCCACTCACTCAGGCTAGAAGCTCAGGTATTTTCATTCTCAGCTAGCCAAAGTAGTTTTTGCATTGAATTTCAACAGGACTCCAAAAGAGAGGGCACAATTGCTTGCAGCCTGTATCAGTGTTGAATGGGGAGTCCCTTCAATGAAGATGGGGATTCCAAAAAGAAACCATTTTCTAATTGGAGGAAGGAAAAGAAAAGAGACCCACAATGCCCAGAATGTTAGAGTCCAATCCCTTGTCTTATTTTTTTTTTTTTTAACTGAAGAGGAAGCTGCGAATTGTCCCAAATCACACGGTCTTGAAATTAGTTTCCACCACATCACAATGCTTTCTCTTTCCAGAATTCCTTGGAGGAAAAAATGTAAGAAAACCTCTCGGTTTCCTGCTTCATTATGCTAATGGCTGCTCAGGACTGAACACAAGGTTACTCTGGTTTTGTACTGACGCCAGCTGAAGTGGGGACCAACAGTTACTTGCCAGCAAGGGAAAGAATCTGCAAAAAATAATTGACTATCATCTGAAATATTTTCAGATGTCGGCTTTTGAAAGAGTGAGCAAACGGAGAGAACGGGCTTTTACCTCAGGGTTTCTTTCTTTTTTTTTTTTTTTGCAGGGTATCATTTACCTCAGATGCTTGTAAATCCCAAATTCTGTTTATTTGCCGGTCCCAGTGGTTTTTCCTTCTTGACCCCTCCCCAACTATCCCTGAGGTTGTGGCTCCTGCTATTCATGTCTTTAACTCCCTGGTGCATCTTACACACTTTAGCTTCTCAAATGTTCATCTTTTCACTGGGCAACAGATGAGATAAAGAGAGGCTATTAGTCAGGCCGGATCCACATCTGGCGCCAAAGGGTGAGTCTGGGTTTTGATTCTTCCTGCCTGAAAGAGGTTTTTGAGCAAAGTAGCCATTCTGGGATTTCCCTCAGTTTTTTTTTTTTTTTTAATATATTTTATAGATTTTTTACAGAGAGGAAAAGAGAGGGATAGAGAGTTAGAAGCATCGATGAGAGAGAAACATCGATCAGCTGCCTCTTGCACACCCCCTACTGGGGATGTGCCCACACCCAAGGTACATGCCCCTCATGGGAATCGAACCTGGGACCTTTCAGTCCGCAGGCCGACGCTCTATCCACTGAGCCAAACCCGTTAGGGCTTCCCTCAGTTTTTAAAAGAACTAAAGGCTCCACTCAATAGGCCTTACTTTTGCATTATGTATTTGAAGATTTTGCTTAAGAAAGATACAAAATCAACCCACAGGTGTGACTTGTGGTGAAATATAAGGAGACACTTGGCCAGGGATGGCTTTTCTTCAATGTCTGCAAAATGGCAATCATGAGCACAGCCCACAGCACAGCTCTCAGGCTCTACAGAACGATAACCCAGGGACATAAGGACCTGTGCCTGTGATTGGATACTGGGTTCCCATGATCTATGTTTGCTCTGAAATAACTGGGAGTTATGGGGAGAACAGACATTGAAAAGTCATGCTAACTTGGAAGAGCCAGACCAAAGATGCTTCTAGTTCTTCTAAGAAGTTGACATTATTGATGGAAGAGATACCCCTGGCCTCCAGCACCATTCTATATAATAAAAGCCAAGCAACCAAAATGGCAGAATGACCATTATGACCAGAGACCAGAATGACTGTGGTCCCTCGCCCTGGCTGGCCCTGCCTCTCAGCAGGGACCCCCCCACCCTGATATGGAGCCCCCATCAGGGCAGGCTGGGTGGCCCCCACCCATGTACCAGGCCTCTATCCTATATAATAAAAGGGTAATATGCAAATTGACCTGAACAGTGGAATGACCAGAATGACCGCTTGACCAGTCACTATGAGGTGCACTGAGCACCTCTCAGTCCATTTCTCTGGCTGGCAGGCTCCGATTGCCTGATGGCAAATGGGGAGCTGGGGTGGGTGGTGGCGGGGGGGGGTGTTTGGGGAGAGTGTGAGAGGGGGAGTCAGGGCTGGCTGCGAGCCATCTACCCAGGTAGAAGGCCCTGGTTGCAGGCTAGACCTGGGGACCGACCCACACACGATTTTCGTGCACCGGGTCTCTAGTGATTACATAAAGACAGTTTCTCTGGAAGTCAGTTCCTTCCCACCTACTCTCCATCTTTAGTGGTTATCAAGAAGTGGCCCCTCCCAAGGTGGCAGGTCAGCTGCCCTTTACCTGACACATCCAGGTGCTCCAGGTTCGGGCAGAGGGACACCACGTCAAACACGGCCTCGTTGGAGATGTTGTAACAGCCTGAGACTTCCAGGCGCCTGAGCTCCGGGCAGCACTGGGCGATGGTGTAGAGCCCTCTGTCCGTGAGCCGCCGGCAGCCACTGACAGTTACGGTTTCCAGCATGAGACAGACGTTGGGTGTGTCCTGGCACAGCCTGCGGGTGAGCACCTTGAGGGCGCGGTCCACGTTGATGGTCTCGCCCGTCAGGCGGATAGTCCTCCAGAGCCGTGGGTCCCAGGCCAGGTTGTACCAGCGGCGGCACACGCGGGCACAGCGGCACAGCTGGTTGGTGGGCAGGAAGGAGAAGATGTGGACCATGGAGTGGTCCGGGAGCCGCTCGATGCTGGCCTGCTCCTTCTGGGGCCTGGAGGCCAGCCGGATGAGCGGGTGGGTGAGGCGGGTGGGGGGAGGGTCGTGGACCATGGCCACTGTCTCCCCCGTGATGGAGGACGAGGAGGTGGATGAGCCCCTTCCATTCTGAAATCCCGGCAGGTTCGGTGGACATATCAGGGCTGGGCTGGGCGTGCTCAGGGTGCGCATGCTCAGGTCGGAGTCTGGCAAAGGACAGAGAGCAAAGGGTTACTGATGGCCCCAGCGGAGCCCCAGGAGGAGGCAAATGCGGGGTGACCCTCTCATTCCACGGATACCTATCCAGGGCAGACCCTGCTGAATCCATCACCAGAAACAGAAGCTCATGCATGTTTCAGTTTCAGAGAAGAGCTCATCTTCTGCACCAGGGATGGGCAAACTTTTCCCTAAGAGGCCAGATCTGAAATATTAGAGACACTGCAGGCCATATGGACCCCGTCTAGGTGGCAATTACTCAACCTCAGTGTTGTGCAAAAAGTTGCTATAAACAATATGTAAATAAATAGGCATGGTAGCGGCAATAAACTTTGTTTTTTAAGAACAAACCAGCTGGGTTTGGCCTGACCTCTGATCTACAATTAATAGCGAGCATCTAAAGGGCACAACTTCAAAGTTTCTTTATTTCTATTCTTCATATATTATGAACACAAACTGATTTAGTTTCCTAATTATATTTTGGGTAGGCAGAAAATACGCTTCATTACAAACGAGGAGCATGAGTTTCAGAAAGGAAGTTGGGCCAATGGGTGTAGAAAAAGTTTGCTGTCTTTGCCCTCATCTGTCTCCTAGCATCTCCTCCTCCCAATCTTTTGATAACTGAACCCTAAATGAGGGGACCAGGTCTGGGGAGCACCCCTTTCCTTTGTTAAATTTCAGGTTGGTACTTCTAAGCCTTGAGTATACATGGCCACATTTATTTTTCCTTCTTATTGATAACGTCTTCCTTTTGCATTTAAATAACGTGAGTTAACTTTGTTCCTTGGGACCAAACAGATCACTTGATGAGGAGGACACAGTGGTGTTAAATTTATAATGTTCTTCACAATATTGCTCACTTCATATCCCTCTATCTCAAAATAGGTGTAGGAGAAAGAATTTATTCTCTACAAATATATCTGTATTATATATTTTGCATTATAATGAATATATTCATCTAGGAAGACATTTATTTTCTCTAATTATGTTTATATATGTTATATATTTTGCACACATGAACACACACACATATAGAGCCTACCTTTAAAAGATTGAGATACAGAGAGAGAGAGTAGTTTTTTTCTCCGAAATAGAAATTTCTTCATCTGAAATAGTGAGTCGGGCTAGCTGATTTCAAAGTCATTTCCAGCTCCAATTATAACTCTAAAGACTTAAAAACTCTACTGTTGTGTTCCTTTCCACATTTCATACTTAGGACTTTTCAAATAACTTCCAATAATAACATACGTACTCATTCTTTCAAGTAACTTCCAGTAATAACATACAATACACAAAATTCTGACACCTACATCTCCGCTGTCTATTGCAGTTTTCATATGCATATACTTTTTTTCCTGCAATAATTTTCTCCTTTTAGTTCACTGCTTTATAACCTAACACTGAAAATGTCCTTCACATGTCCACAACTTTGCTCAGGGAGCATCTTTGAATTATTGTCTTCTCTACCTTGCTGCCTGCCCCTTGAAATCCAAACACCCTTTGTGACTGAGCACAAATGATTTCCCCTCTAAGAACACTTTCCTGGTGTCTTTGGGACATAATCAATTCCTTCCCCTTTGAGTTCTCATTATATAGGTATCTGTGAATTTGTCTTTCCCGAATGTGCTTGCATTGTATTAATTTTTTCAATTTTGCATCCCTCCTGTATCCCCCACTCTTCGTCATGAGATTTTATACTTCCTCTCGGGCAGAGTATCTCTAGTTTAGCGATGTTGGGCTTGGCTACATGACTTGCTTTGGCAGTGAATTGCAGGGAAAGTGATGTGCCCAAAGCCATTTATGTGGTTGGGCATGCCTGGCTAATCCACTGATTTTAGGATAAGGAGAAACCAGTGGAGCAGACAGAACTGGCCCTAACCTGCTGCTGAGAGTCAAGCTCAGCCAAGCCCTGCTGGGGGCAACCAATGCCCATATGAAGCCACAGATGTGTGAGCTAAAATTTTGAGTTGTTACACAGCATTACTGCCTTTTATTACATTAAAAACTCCTTTGAAACCGGAATTAAATAATTTTATTATGTGTGCCTGGCAGTATCTGACATGATTTATGGTGCATAGTAGGTGCACATAAATGTGTTGATTTAAATGAAAATACTTAAATGTTTAAAAAATATTACAATTTCTAGCTTGGCATGTACTTTTATATCCTAGGTGCATTTTAAATCATTCATAAGAAAAGAAATACGTATTTTTTCTCAAGATATCATAAGGACACCCTCCCTCCTCCAGCACTCAGTGGGGAAAGGGATACCTCAACTTCCCCAAAACATTATGGTATTGTAATATAAACAAAGCAGAGAGAAAGAATATGGATTTAGAATATGAATTTGGAATATTTTTGTGGGTATGAACTTATTTTCATATCTGAATACCCATTCCAAGCAAATTTCTACCTATCTGATGTCTTGAGGGTAAAACCTGCCTGTATCACTAAGGTGATATGTTTTGGGCTAAAACACAATTTGACAATAATTCTGAGAGGATATTATTGCTAATTTTAACACAATGTATCTTTCTTTACCTTCTCCCCCAGGCACATGGTGAATGAAAGATAGTATATGGAAAGTGTCCAAACTGCCAGACATTATTTTGAGCAGGGAAAATAACAGAACTTGCAATGTGTGCTAAATGAAATACACATTTTCAAAAGCTTCTATCAATAATTCAATCATTGATGTCTGCATCAAGTGTCCTGAAAATCTCAGAAGTTCTCTTGGTAATAACTTGACATGATGATCATGATGACATGGCACATGCTAGTCCATTTAACAGCTTCCTTGCCTGCTGCTTCTGTGGCATCCACATCACCACAGGAGCAGATATCACCCACAAAGCATTCTTGGCAAGAAACATTGCAAGGAGGTGTTCACAAAAGGCTCTCAATCATTTATGTGAAGCTAAGACGCCCCTTGGAGTGTCAGGAAAAGTAATACCCAGACTCTCAGGAGAGGAATACGTCTTCGTAACATATAAAAGATTTCTAAAATGTAAAAGGCAAGAGGCCTTGTTATCTACCAAGACCACTGTTTTCCCTGCATTCTTTGAGTAAATGTTGTGGTTTTTTTTTGAAGAATAAGTACATGAATTGTTAATGCAATCTTTTAAAAGTAGTCTCTACAGATTATTTTGTGATAGGATGGATGAGCATATGGAAGGATGGACAGAAAGATAGACACAGCTATTAGAGGAAAAATTCACATAAAAGGACATCATATCTGGTTAATTACAAATATAAGGATTAGAAAAGAAGGGCCAGTTATGAATGTGTAAGACTCAAAGAAAGATAGAGATAAGCATGCCAGTGTCATGAAATAGAATGGGAGAACTTAAAGGAGAAATTATCATACACTTTTTCAATGGAACATGAATTTTGTGTTTAATTGTGTCTCTTAATGATATTGAGAAGGTGGATATATTCAAAAGATTGAAATAGAACTACAATGAATAAACACCCAACCACATAGCACTGATATTTGTAGAAGAATATACAGATGGACTGCAAGGAATACACAGGGATAGAGACTGGGTGTTAAAATCCCTGGGCTGCTGATGATTTTTAGAATACAGACTTATAAGCAGGAAAGAAAGTAATGATTCCTTCCTTCACTGGATCACTCATCACACATTGCTACTGCATCCTGAGTACCCAATAGGGGTCTAGGAAGGGAGGAGTTTTTGCACTTGACTAGATTACAAAGTGAGCTGTTAGCCCACCTCCTTTCTGCATCCACCACAGTTCCATTAAAGTACATCCTTAGCCTAGACTCTGACCTCTCCAATCCTTTAGGGAGAGAGAAAAAGGACTCATATTGAAAATGCTCTCAAATCACACAAAATCCAGGATGGTAAAGGATAGAAAAGTTTGTATATGCCTGGGAAAAAAGTCAGTTTTCCTAAGTGTCAGCTGAAGACAATGGATACAGAAGCTCCTGGTAGTGAAAAACATTGTAATTAAATCATATTTTTTGCTGAGCTTTTGGATTTTCTTGAAAAGAGTATAATCTGTAACACAATAGAGATTCTAAGTCAAATAAATATAATTATACTTTTCATATTGATATTTTTAACTGTTGTCTAAGAGACAGTTGATTCCTTAAATTTTAAGAGCTTGTGGCTCCATTAATAATTGAAAACATTTCCAAGTATGTAATTTACATGAGAACACTATGGTTTGTGTTCTTAAGTTACTTTAAATATGTAAAGAATACCAAAAAGCATAGCTGTCTTTTTCTGGGAGGAAAAAAAACAAAACCCTATAAACTCTTTTTCTCATGGTTTCGGAGTCCTGGAAATTTTACATGTTTAGTAATTACAGTATATAGAAAATATTCAAGGCATCTCATACACACATGCTTATTAGACAGTTTCTTCTAACTCGATAGCTGCCTGTTTTGTACAAGTTTTTCTTTTCAAACCGCTGCTGTTTACACTCTAGGAAGTCATATTTACATTACACTGGCCTTTCAAAGTCAAAATTTACAAAGCTCCTCTGCGTGTTCCCCCTCTGATTACCAAAACTTTGGTGCAAGATGCTTTCCATTATAAGTGGTCTTTCTACTCAAGAACTCTTGCCATAAAAAGCAAGGTTTCTTTTCTTAGCTTAAACTCAAGCTTTAAAAAAATACATCTCTAAAACTCGGCGAGTGTGGAAAAACACCGTCTGAAGGATCTTTTTTCTTCTTGTTTTATTTCAAAATATTTTTTCTTAATGTGGTTCACTTTATATACACACCTAGGACTTATTTCAGGAATTGGTTGCTGTAAGGTGGAAATCTATATAGACCAGCTTATCTTGCATTTCTCCTGGCGGATTACCTTCCAGATTCCAGGGTTCTTGTTGGGAACATCACCCCAGGATCAGATTATGAATAAGACTCTGTCCAAGAATGAAACACCTGCTTTGTCAAGTCACCTGGACTAGTCCAATGAGGGTAGAGCTATGGTGATTGAGCCCTGATATCTGGAGGAGGAGGAGGAGGCTCCTCTTAAATCAGGGTATATGGTCCAGTCCAATGCCTGGCTCCATGCCTATGCCTGGCCACCGTGTTATCCAGTTTCTGACTCTGAACTAAACTGAGAACAGGGATTCCGTTTTGCCCTTTAGCTCCTGTAGAAGGAAATTAGTTATTCCTAAGGAAACTATTAAGCCACATTGCTCTAAAAGTCATAAATATAACCAATGCAATGTACAGAATGGCATCTTTGGCCTCTGCAACACAAATATCTAGAAATAATCCTTTAGGAAATTTATGTTTGACAAAATATCAGGTGGCCTCAGAAACTGCGAGTCCTGGGTTATTAAAATTCGTCAGCCTCCTTATGACCTTCCTCAGCCTTGAAAGGATAACTTCTTGGTACCCTCCTTTTTCTTAATGTAAACATGTCAAAGGGAGATGATCATATCTTATTTATTTTTCAATGAAAAGTAAGATGTTTAATCTCTGAGAGTACCATGCTGGTAGATGCTAACCTTCTCAAAAGGCAAGGGTAGAGCATGTTTTAGAATCTCTTTCAACATTTAACCTTCCTTTTTTAAAAACAAAACAAACAAACAACAAGCAGGCCTCAGATTCAAGGTCATTGGCAGATAACAGCATATAGCTAGCATTTAATAAAATTCTTACGACTTTGGGTTTTTATTTTTCATTTGAATTTGTTTTTATTTGAACAATCATCCTCTACTTATGGAAAGTTATACTGGTTTTCAAAGTAAGGTAATGTTAGCATACTTGGTTTTTAAAAATATTGAGTGAATAATAGTATAGGGAATGAGTAGATATGACAACAATCATAACAGCATTTGTAAGTGTCTGACGTTCAGGAAATGCTGATCAGGTGGAAAGAACATGGAAGAGATGAAGTTGGATTCCTTTCTCTGCTCTACTATGAGCACTGGCATCCTCTGAGGCAGGTCAATGAAATTCCTGAGCCACAAGTTCCCCTTCTATAAAGTGGACATAATTCCATGCACTTCGCAGTGTAGTTAAGTGGACTCTATGGAAAAAGTGACATTGTTGGCAGAGGCATCGAAGAAAAATGACACAACCCGTAGGGAAGAAATTCTGTACCCTCCTGCTCTGGGGGCATGTTTTTAGGGGCATGTTATTCTGGGTTCCCTGGCATAGTGCCATCTTTATAAATTCCTTACTGTTATCTCCAAAAACCTTTGAAATGTTTTTTCATGTCAGCGGGAGGGGTTGGGGAGAAGAAGAGGGTGGAATAAAAATAAATCCTTACTTAGAGCATAACGTACTAACACCGGGTGAGCCAAATGTGGCCACTGCATTTATTGGTAAAAGAATATTGTCATTGTGAAAGTCTTTTCTCATAGTTTACTTAATAAATATGTTTTTCTATGACACCGTGGGCTGCTCTTTCCTTGAAATGTCTCCCGTGGCTCTTGCACCACCATTCTCTCTTCTGTTTTTCTTTTCTCCTTCTCAGGTGTTGTTTGCTCATGCTCTTTGTGGTTTACCACTTATCCACTGGGCTTCCCCAAGGGCTTCATCCTTACACTTCTCTGTTAGCCCCTGGCCTACCCCCCAAAAGTCACAAAACAGCTCATGCTGTTCTCCAGGCCCAGGGAGTCTATTCCTCCAGACTAACTGGTGGATTCTGTCACTCCTCAAGTCCCAGGTAGGACATTAGCTTCTCTGTCAAGCCTTGCGAGATGCACCCAGGCTGCATTACTTAGCTACCTTTAGTGTCTCCATTGAATTCAAATATGTCTGCACCACAGCCCTGTCCACGCAGTGTCTCTCCACCCACTGGACTGTGAGCACCTTGTGGCCGGGTGCTCTCTCATTCTTGTCGGAGTCAGTCCAGAGCTTCACCTGGATTCAGCCACCCAGAAAGCATTCAACACTGCACCAAAGGGGATGCGCTATGCTTGGTCCTGTAACAAATCCCTTTCAGTTTCTTTTTGGTTCTGGTTGGAAACATTTTATAGAAACTACTTGGAATAGCCAGATGTTTCAGATTGAAGAAGAAGTGGGAACATCTCCGTGCTTCATCAACATTTTATTTTTAGGTCCTTTTTTTCTCTTCCCCTCCACTGAATTTAGGCTGAAGGTTGCACACACACTTAGCTTAATAGGATTAATTCACTCAGAAGATATTTAAAAAGACACCTGCACACACAAAAACAATCTCTTGTAGCACCCATCATCTGCGGGGCCCAAGGGCCAGATTCTTGATGCTCTTGATTTCACGATACTTGCTATTACAGATTACTCACATCACTGCTCACTCCTAATCATAATAAAACATGAATGGGTAAAGGGGGGAGGATAGGGACATCTGTAATAGTTCCAACAATAAAAATAAAGTTGAAAACAACAACAAAAAAACCCCAAAACAAAAACCATGAAATGCACAGTAAATAAAAATGAATAACTCTTTTACATTGCCTAGAATTTTAAGACTTATTCTGTTAAAGTTTTTAATTACCAAAGATGGAGCAGAAACTCTTCCTGCCATGTCAACACTCCCTTCTGCCTCCACCCTTCCCCCTCCCCTCGCCCCACATGATTCACACACACATCACTTGCAGTGATCAGAACTGGCTTTTACTGCACAGCACGGGAGAGACAGTCCTATTTATTCATTGCCCTCCAGAGTCACTTTGCAAAGCTGGGGCAGTGAGCCAGCTCTTGTCTTATCAAGAGCAGAAACACACAGATTTTCATGAAAAGACCAGCAATCTATATTTTTCAACCTTCAAGTTGCACTTTATATGGCAGCCTTAATTATTTTCTATCTTCAATTGTCAGATAATGCTTTTGCTTATTTCCCCATGAACAGTTAAAAAATTCCAACGTTTGCATCTTTCAAAGCTCGACCCCTAGGATAGTATTGAATTTAGATTCTGGTAAAGAGAAACTTATAAATTTTCAGTTCACAGCCAAAGCAGGTCCCCCAGGGAATGGCAGTCTATCTCACAGATTCAGCTTTCTAGTGAGAAAGAAAAGAAATGGCACTAAACCTATAAACATGTAAAAGATCAATAATTCATCAGAATGTTCTTAAAGCAAAGCAAATCCTTGCATTTCCTTAGCCATTTGAAAATGTAATACACCATTGTTTAAATTATTCACAATAATTTCTTTTAATGTAAAAATATGTATAAAGGATTTTTATGTACAAGACACTGTTCTAAGTTCTATATAAATATTGATTCATAGATGTAGTATCCCTATTGTCATTTTTAAATACTTGGGAAAACTAATGGCCAAAATGATCTCAGGAAAACATTTCATTCTCTCTAGACTGTATTGTCAAGTAGAAAAGGTAGCCCTAACGGTTTGGTTCAGTGGATAGAGCATCAGCCTGTGGACTGAAGGGTCCCAGGTTCCATTCTGGTCAAGGGCTTGCACCTTGGCTGCAGACATATCCCCAGGAGGGGATGTGCAGGAGGCAGCTGATAGATGTTTCTAACTCTCTATCCCTCTCCCTTCCTCTCTGTAAAAAACCAATAAAATATATTTTTTAAAAAGTTAACAACTAAAGGAGCTTAGTACATTAAAATTGCTTTATTGCCTTAGCTAGTTTGGCCCAGTGGATAGAGCATCAGCCTTCGGACCACGGGTTCAATTCTGGTCAAGGTCACGCACCTGGGTTGCAGGCTCTGCCCCCGCCCCAGGCCCTGGTCAGGACGTATGCAGGAGGCAACCAATCAATGTGTTTCTCTCAGATTGACATTTCTCTCTATCGTTGCCTATCTCTTCCACTTTCTCTAAAAATCAATGGAAAAATAGCCTCGAGTAAGGATTAAAATTTTTTTTTGCTTACTTTACCTGCTAGGGATCTCTGAATCTTGGTGGGTGGATGAATACTTTTCACACATTTTGCATGCGGAGTCCCCTGAGCCTACTACAGTCCAAGTTCATAATCTCTCCTGAGAGACCCCAGGGCCATCCTATAGGGTAGGGCATTCCAGTGAAAAGACCACTATTTAGAAGCACAAAAAGTGATTTTCAATCGACCCCTGGCTCTTGGGAGATGGGACTTTACATGGCTGGCTCACATAGTCCCCATTCTAGACTATGTCGTTTTTCAAAACTTAAATCACTTTTTTTTTTTTTTAGTAAGCCCTCATTTTAAAGGGAAATTAATAATAACCTTTTGGCAATTCAGTTACAAAGTAGAATTCAAACAAACTGAAATACTTTTGGGAAAACCTTCCTCACCAACTGCATAGTTATTTCTCTGTAGAATAAGGACCTTTCATCAACTTTCCAGTTTACCCATCCCTCAACCAATCTGTAATTTCTGGGTCATATTTCTCTTTAGAAAGGTATCTATATGTTTATATTTTTGAATATATCTCTTAATAGTATTTGGATCAAGATTAAAAAAATAAATCTAAACTTTAGCTCCTAATGATAACTTGTGGAATTAGTCAATATTTAAAACTCCCGCTTAGTCCCAAGATTATTTAAAAAAAATAATGCTTGGCGTGGAGGCTGGAAACTGGTAGGGGAGGAAGTATACATTTGAAACATTGGAGATGATTCTATCCAGGATTATTTCCTGTTCAACTTGTGCTTTTAGTTCCCTTTTAACCAAATTTGAGACATAAAACATGATAGATTCTGGTTTGCTGTTTACAAGAAACTCACCTCAGAACAAGGGACTCACACAGACTGAAAGTGAAGGGTTGGAAAAACATCTTTCAGGCAAATGGAAATGAAAAAAAAGCCGGGGTAGCGATAGTTATTTCTGACAAAATAGACTTCAAAGTGAAGGCCATAACAAGAGATAA
>PVJC01008256.1:0-48978 GCA_004026665.1 Murina feae | reverse complement strand
ACCAACATCTTAAACCAAGGGTTAGATTAATGGGAGATCTCACTGAATGCAACCCCTACCTCTCTACCCTCTACCTATATGCCAAATCCACTGACCCACATTAACGGTTACAGAGGCCATGTCTATTTTTAAAATACTTTTTTATATGGTCGTTTGTTTTCAGATAAAAAGCTGACTCACAGAATATCTTTTTTTTAATTGAAGTATAAATGACATAAAACATTATATTAGTTTCAGGTGTACAACATAATGATTCAATATTTATACACAATAAGTCTAGCTAACATCCACAAAATATATTTTGATATGCTTGAGAGATCTATTAAGTTTCAATTCCTAGCCTGGCCAAGGGTGTGGCTCAGGGGTTGAGCATCGACCTCTGAACCAGGAGTCACAGTTCGATTCCCGGTCAGGGCACATGGTGGGGTTGCAGGCTCAATCAATGATGCTTCTATCTTTCTATCCTTCTCCTTTCCTCTCTGAAATCAATAAAAAAATATATTTTTAAAATTTTTTTCAAACCCTAAAGTCGGAAATGGGCAACTATGGTCCTTGAGCCAATCCAGCCTGCAGCCTTTTTTTATAAAGGAAGTTTCATTGGAAGACAGCCATAAGCACTCATTTCTATACTATGTATGTCCGCTTTCCCAATACAGTGACAGAGGTGAGTAACTGCCACAGAGATCATATAGGGCTGGCCTGCAATGCCTAAAATATTTACTATCTGGCCCTTTAGAGAAAAAAATTGATCCTGATATATTTTCAACCCCAAACTAAAATTATCACACAATACAATCTATGAAACGGCAAATTAGAGAATACTGCGTAGTCATAAATCTACAATAGGTTCTTTCCCGTTTCACAGATCGGCTGCCTCCTCAGCAGGCTCGGCATTTTTGTGTTGGTGATCCTACAAACATCTTGATCAAGCTGCTAATATATTCTTGATTTAACAAACATGTATCAAGTGCCTACTATATGTCAAGCAGATTTTGTATTAGGTGCTGAGGGCTCAAAACTGAACATTTTTGGCTTCAAGGAGTTGATAAATGTGCCTACTATGTTTCAAACAGTACTTGTGCCATGTTCACACAAGAATAATTCATCATTTTGGATTCAAGAAGTTTACTGGTTTTCCAGTAAAAGCACCTGCTTTCGCAAAGACAAAGGGATCATTCCAGTGTTCCTAGAGCATTTTCTGTTACCTCTGAGATTCTAAGAATGGGTGGTATAAAGAACACGCGTTACTACCCTATTGCTCAGGTCCACGGGCTGTGCATATAAGTATATAAGTTCTTTGGTTTATATAAGTATATAAGTTCTTTGGTGAAGACCTAGGGGGTAGATAGAGGTTGGGAGGAGGGGGGCAAAAGGGGAAAATGGGAAATACTATCAACAATAAAAAATACATTAAAAAAAGAACACGTGTCATATAGCAAATATGTCAGAGAGTAGAAGCACCTTTCCTATAGCAACTTGGAGTTTGAACCACAATAATTAGACCATTCTGGTAAAAAATCACTGACAACAGACACAGGAAGGGCTGGTAAACAGGCAAAACAAATAATTCACGCAATTCCTAGGTAACCAAGTAATCCCTCCCACAGAAATTCCCTTAATGCTTCTGCTTTAGCCAGTCAGGGAAAAGAATTGCCCACTTTTTGACACGAGAATAAGCAAGAGACTAGTAAACGGCTATTTTGTTTACTTAAAAAAATAAAATTTATATTCATAAGAAAAAGCCTATATGTGAAAAGTGAGGAAAGAGAGAAATCAAACAAGTCATCACTATTCTTTTACTCTCCATAAAGATAGGGCAGTAGCAGTGTAATTTGGCTTTGGGGGAGGACGTAAACCTGAGCCAAGTATTTCAGAGTATTCTAAGAAATGTGATTTGAATCCAAATTTGAGGGATTTTTTAAAATTTTAGTTTTAGTGTAAAGATAAAAGGGAGGAGAAATTATTTACAACTCCGATACTTTCTCACTTTTTGTTGGCACAATTAATCTGTTATAAAATTACATTGGGAGACTACAAACCGAAAGCAAATGTCTTGAATGCTCTGTTTTCTTGGATCATCTCTGGTGCAGTTAGCTTATATTACTGGAATGAAAGGTCCTGTATCTGTGGGTTTAAGCTCCTCCTCTTATTAGCTGGACAGCCTTAAATAAGTTTCCTCACTTCTCAGAGCCTCCTTCTCTGCAACATGTGGTTAATATCCCCTACCTAACTTTGTTCTTTTACAGACTAACATCAGTCAGCTCATAACACAGCTACTGGCATTTAGCTGGTACTAAGTAAAATATATTTTTCTTGTTGTCACCATAATATACACTATATGTTAAAGTCCCTAAATCAGCTCTGAAGCTGACATGGTAGACACTTGCCTCCATGGTTTGGCTTGGCAATTACCTGCCTTATTCCTATGTTTGTTTTATAGTCACTAAAACTCTGCAAAAGACTTCCTTAAACTACTGAAATGTCGCCCACTGAGAGTTGAGAGTGGCCAGCAAAAATGCATATGCCTCTGTACACTTGACGTCTTAACATGTCACCAGAAGAGCCCTGTTTGAGGATTAGAAGGTATTTAGTGAGCATATGTCTTTAGAATAAAGTTCCTGTGTTGAGCAGCACACTTGTCTGCAGGAAGGAAAGAAATAAACAGGCAGGTGGGTAGGTGCCACTTTGGCTCATTTGTGGAAATACGCTCATTTGTGAAGAGGAGTACCTACCTATCTGCAAAAGCGAGGCCCGTCCTGCCTATTATGCCAATTCAAAACCATTAGAACGACTTGTTCTAACCTCCTTAGAATAAAAAAAGCTCCGTACAATTATTTGCATTATCTGACTGTTACGGAGAAGAAGAAAAAACACCAGTTTTCAAAAAATCTCCAAAGTATCTGCCAAGGACTTTGTTTTGTTTATTTTGTTCTTGTGAGAGAAGTCAATGATAACTCAAGCTGCAAGCTGGCTTCTTTAAATTCATTTTCAAGCGTTTCAAATGTAGAAGTACCTAGTCTTTGTCTGGCCAAGAAAATCAATTATTGTCCTATACCTCACCATATGTTGGAGCAGTTTGTCTCTACTTTCTCACCCTCTATTACTCCCTTCACTCCTTATAAATGTTACATTTCACCACTTTATGGATATAGCTTTCTCGAAGTTTGACATCACAGGTCCTCTGCTCACCAAATTAGTCTTGCGTCCATCTTCATCCTCTACTACAATGGGTCTCTAATAAGATGTGTGCTATGTAAGGCAGTACTTGAGGTATGGGAAGAAAATTTTTTAAAACTTTATTAATGTCTTTAATTTTAACTTTAAAATTTTTATTTTGTGTATTTTTTACAAGACATACAACATATCTACACAGGAAGGAGTAATTACTCAAACTCTTATTAATAATATATGTAATCAATAACGTTTTGGGGTTCACTCATTTTAGCAGTAGTTATCAAAGAATGGCACAGGAACTGCTAGGGGTATCTGAAATCCTTTCAGGGTGTCTGTGAGGTCAAAACTGCTTTCACAATAATACAAAGGTGGAATTTATCCTTTTCACTCATGCTTTCATGATTGTACAGTTGAGTTTTCCAGAGACTGCATGACATGTGATATTGCAAAAGATTAAATACAGATGCAGATATGAGAACTCAGTTGTTTTCTATTAAACCAGACATTAAAAGGACTTGTAAAAAATGTAAAACAATGATGTTCTTGTCACTAAATTACTTCTTGTATTAGAAAAGTTGGTTTTCATAAGATTATGTTGTTTATATTAACACATAATGAATAATTATTGCTGTTTTAAAATGAAAACATATTTTGAATTCTTAGTTTTAAAATGGCAAAATCAACACATATACATTGATGTGTTGCGTCTGGCCCCTACCAGTTTGCACAGGAGTTTTTCATAGCTTGAAATAGTCCATAGTGGGAGTATATATCACAGAAATCAACAAATGTCACAAACCAAAGCTTGTTTTTGGAAAACTTCTTTATCAGAATACCACTGAATATAACTCACTTAAAAATTCTTTGGGATCCTCAATAACTTTTAAGAATGTAAAAAGTTCATAAAACCAAAAAAAAGGGGGGGACTTCTGCTTTACGGTATTTAACAATGTTAACTGCTACATTCTTGATACTCCTGCCACACCCCCACTTACCTCTTTACTCCCTCTGCTTATTCTTAGTTTGGCTAACGTGGCACAACACAGAATTCCCTTCAACTTATCTCATCCTTATTCTACATTAGCCCCATTTTCCCTCTAACCTGATAGAGTACCACTCTTCTAATTTAGTCTCTGAAATTTCTGCTAAAACAACGTGCTTCTCGAAGTGCATCAGAATCACTCAGGGTACTTATTAAAAGTGAATATTCATAGGACAATTGTATTTCCTCAAACCTATGTAGTCACATGTCTCTGGAGAGGGTAGTTGCCTTTTAATATTCAGGGTGAATTTTTATGATGATCTTAAGTTTGAAAAGCCTCTAATCCTCTCTCCTTTGGGGAACCTCACCCACTTCCATATCCAAAACACCTCTTCTTTGTCTCTCTAGCTTCATCTTTGTTTCCTGAGCTCGAGACATACATCTTTAAATGTTCCTATGGCATCTCCATACATTATCTTGCCACCACTTCAAGCTCAACATGCCCTAGACATAACTCCTCAACTTGCCAAGTAAATCTGCTACTCATTCTATTGTCTTTCCTCAGTTAATAACATCACAGTTATCTCAATCACTCAGATTTGGACTACTGAAATGATCTTTATTTTTCACTTCTTCCCCATTACTCCCATGTCTAACTAGGTGCCCAGGCCTATACATTCCATTTCTGAAACATCATTTGTATCTCCCCTGTCCATTTCTCAACTAGTTTTGGCTTTCTGACTTCTGCCCTAGGTGATTAAATCTCTCTGTCAAGAAGTTCAAGTTCTCAGTGATTCAAAAACCATCACCTTTTCATGCTCCTATGACTTCTAATGTCACCTGCCCACAGGTAGGTATTGCATAACACTCTTGGAAAGGTCTCTTGTGTCGCGTGATCATTTATCATTCATCATTCGTCATGGGTATGAGTGTAGGGTCCTACACAGAAGAAGGAGGCTTTGGTATGTGAGAGAGTCCAAGTCTGCTGCTAGGCAGGCAGGGCAGAGATAGTGAGAAATCATCCCAATGAGTATAACACCAATACTACAAATACACTTGCAGGAGTTAAAATTCTTAGTGGGAACAGGTTGGGGTAGACAAGGGAAGGCTCAGGAATAATGGGACAAAAGCTTTACATGTAGGGCCAGTGGGAAGAGAAGAAGGTTGAAGGGAAAAGACAGTATGCAAGCTATGTTGGATATCTCCTGTTTGTCCCCTTGATCCAATCTATACCCATCTGCACTGCTCTGTGCTGGGAGTCTGGCCTGAATGCACCACATCCACCAAAGTTACCTGTGCTCTGGCTTCTCGTTGGGGTTAGCCTAAGGGAGTTCTGGAGGGAGGTAGACTGGAAGGAGGAAATGGGAGAGTGAAGTCAGAGTATTTTCCTACCAGCTAGATTTTGTATGGATGCCTAAATCCTTCAATGAAGGTTACAGCTCCTGTCAGGCAGCCATCCTCAGTTCATGAACTGGCCCTTAGCACCTTGGGCCTAGGGCTAATAAGAACACCCCACTGTTACCAGTCCTGAGGCCCTGCACCATCCCTGTGCTGCACTACCTCCTGCCTACACCTTTGTAAATAGCAACTTTTTTAACTACTCAAACCATTCTAATTCGAGTATGTCATGTATTTCCTGTTGGAACCCTGATTGATACACATGGGTACACACACACACACAATCAGTGAAGATAAATAAAGGGAAAGTGGAAAAAAGGAGAATGAGGAAGAGAAAGAGGAAGAGAAGGAGGAAGGGAGATAGTAACTAATTTTCCTCCATGAAACATGCCCTACTCCTAACTTGGCCACATTCTTCCTCCAGCCCCCACCCCTTCCATCTTATCTTCTCCTTCCACATTTCTTTATCTACTTTCCCTATTACTTTACTTTATCCACCATCATCTCTTCTCTCTACATCCATTCCTTATAATTTATTAACTTAAGCATCTTCTTCCTCCAACTCTATGTTCATTTTGAAATAAACATGGGTTTTATCTTCAACCTAATCACATGGCTTTCTGGGCCCTGCCTCATATAAACTTCCTGATGATGGGGCCTCTGCAAAAGTCCTGTCTTCCATAGGAGACCAACACTGCCTTCAGTCTCATGTCTGTTTTGAATATACTCCTATTGCTGCATCCTCTAAATTCCCTCACTCCCCCTGTCCCCAGGCACATACCATTTCTGCTTATTATTTGTCATTCAAGGAACAGAGGACCTATGGTCTAGATTTGTATTGTCTAGTCTGGTAGCCCCTAACTATAGTGTACCTATTTAACTTTAGTGTACCTATTTAACTTAAAATAAAAAATTTAGTTCCACAGTTACATTAGCTACATTTCAAATGCTCAATAGCCACATATAGTAATGAGCACTGTATAGGACATTGTCATCATTACAGACAGTTCTATTGAACAGGTTAGGGTCTATATTAGGAGTTTTAAACCTTGGAACTACTGACATTTTGAGACAGATACATTTTCATTTTGGGGGAAGGGGAGCTATCCTGTGCACTGTAGGATGTTTAGCACTATCTCTGTCCTCTACCCACTGATGCCAGTGGCACTCTCAAAGTTGTGACAACCAAAAATGTCTCCAGGCATTCCAGGACTCTGTTTTAAATGAAATCATTCAGCAATAGATTATGTTTTGCTCACCCACAGAGAAGGGGCAAGACCAGTCAAGGGAAAAAAAGGTTGAGATGCACTTAAAGCAAGAGTTGACATACAGCTGGAGTAGGAGATAGGATAAGAAAAGAAGGCCAGAGAGTAAATGGACACTAATTACAAGACCTTTGTGAAGTTTATTACAATTTTTAAATAACAAGCCCTAGTCTTTCAGTGAGGTGCAGTGAATGTTCTTCTGGCTGCTTCCATGGTCCTTAATGTTGCCCCCAGCCCACTCCCTGAAAATATCACAGAATTTTGCATGTTACATAGATTGATGATCCCTCCCATTAGGAGCATGAGGTGCAGGGCTGCCAAAACATTATCACAGAACGATGTCAAAGATAACCAAGAGGCCTTCCTAACTGGACAGGGTCACTCACACCCATTCCTCCTCCTAAGGCAGGATAGGAAATGTCACATCTTTCTTGACCTGCCTAATTCTGTGGCCTCTGACTTTAACAGCTCTTTAGGGTCAGTGGGAATTGAGAGCAACATAGGGAAAAGTTACTACAGCCTGAGGCTCTAGTGGGTCTAACTTAACTATGTAAAGAAGATTTCTCCCAAATGTAGCCACCAATCCTAAGAAATGTCTGGCAGTAAAGAAAAAATTTAAAGACAATTGCCCAAATCTATTTAACCACAGGACCTTCTCCTGAAGTACACCCACTGAATATGTTTTATCCAATGCTAACATAAAGAAAAGAAGACTGTGCTCAACTGGAATATTCCATCTGCCCAAAAGGATTTCATTGATACTCTACAAGATTCCCACACAGAAAGATGAAAGTACAAAAGAGGTCCTGTTATGGGCTCAGGAAACAGTCACGCTTGAAAATTACAGAGGTCACTGTACAAAACTAGGAGCTGGGAACTAAGAATGGAACAACCAGGCATCAGGCACAACCTGACAGGCTGGGGATTTTCTGCTTTCTTAGCAAGCTCTCAAAACAGGAGACTACTGAGGACTTTTGGCTGTAAGGACACAAAAATCAGGCTGATTCCTCCCTACTCAGTCCAGAGCCACAAAAAAATGACAACAGGGATTGGTAAGCATTAACGAGGTTTACAAAACTAGTGGTATGACTGAACGAAACAAATCACAGGTAAAAGTCTCTTGCAGGCTCAAGCAAGGCACTGTGTGGTGCTAAAACTCTAGACATGAGTAAGGCAAAGCCCATGCCCTTCATGAGCCCAAGATCAACTCCCTATGGACCAAGGATGATGATGGTGGTGGTAGTGATAGTGGTATTACTCCACTGTTTAACACTGGCAAATGTGTGAGGCTGGGATGGAGGGACTCCTGGTCCAGGATTACAAATTATAATTATTTGAACACATAGAATGTTCTGTAAATACACAACTGGATATAGTTATATAATGGCAGAAACCAAACAATATCCCCCTTTGTATTCACCTAAGACCTATATAATCTGTTTTGGTTTACAATAAATGATGACTGAATACTGAATAAGATGAATAGATCTGGGGGATCTATTTCACACAGCAGATCCCCTAAAAGGCAGTAACTTTTTCTTTTATTTTGTGCCCACTCCACCACTTATCCAGGTGATGTCTATGCTTTGTCAAAAATAGTTGATAGTATCCAAAATCTAAGAAATGATAACATCTGCATCAGACAGGATACCAGCAGGAAACAGATGGTTCATTCAAGTTAGAATAATCTGTGGAGACTTATTTGAAAAGGACTGTTTGTAAAGATACGAACACTGTAGGGGAACTACAAGGATAACGTTATAATTTGAGAGTGGTGACAGCAGTACTCTTACACTCCTAGGGGAAAGAGATGAGAGGAAGAATAGATTAGAGAAACCCAAAAGGAGAAAGCCTTGCAGTGATGCACCATGACATTAGGTCGAGGGGCACAGGCAGCCCAAGGCAACCCCCCAAGGAGGGAGCCAGGGGAATGATTAGCCTGACCTTACTCTCATCCCTCCCTTGGATCTCCTGCTGGGACTCTACCATTGGTGGAAGTCAGAGGGCATGGAGCTCTTATGTAGTCCTCACAGGCAGCCTCCAGTGTAGCCAGAGGGAGGGTAGAGAGGGGTGGGCAAAAGGAAGATGAAGATAATCCTTAACAATAGGTGATCTTTATCCCTGAACTGGTGGTGTACAGAAATCTTTAAGATGCCAGTTCATCCATGATCTACTGAGAAAGAATTTTCATACTCTTATTCTCTATTGATTGAAATCTGAGTGTGAGGTCTACCAGCCTAATTTCAAAAGAGAATTTCATCCAGACCAAAAATAAAACCCCAATTAAAACGAAGTTCAAACAACAGAGAAATTGTGAACCTTAATTCTGCCAGACCTAAAGGAAAACCACAAATACCAATTCTGAACTCCTGGCTATAGGTGAAGATGGTGATCAATTTCTATCAGGGGAATTGATCAAAGGATAATGTACCAATGCATATAACTAATGCTTCTATTGTTAGAGACTATTGCCAAGTTCAGTATTTGGGGGTTTGTTTGTGGAATAAGTAGAAGAAAAGGTACCCAAACTTCTAAGGAAAAACAAAACATCTTCATATCTGTTCATTTTGATAACTCTATGGTATATGGTCTATTGACATTTATTACTACATCACAGTAAGGGAGAGAAAAAAACTTTTTTATTTTCTCTTTTCTGACTTAATAGGCATACATTCAACTCATTATACTTGATTTGCATAGATTCACAAAATAACTATGTAAGTATTCATTATCTATGTTTATCAATTCCTTGCAAAATCATATATACAAAATCTTTACAGCTAAATTAATTGCTGTTTTCCATACTTAGTATGGAATTAATGTTTTATTTCCTAAGAGATGTATGTATGGCTAGCTATTTTCTGTTCAGAGCAAACTGTTCTCATCATAATGAGTACCTACCACAATTTCAGACTCTTATCTGCAAGGAGTACACTTTGTATTGTTGTTCAAGCATATAACACTCCCAACAATTTGAAAATAAAAGATATGCACAACTGATAAATAATGACCAGTTTATATGCAATGGAAATTGCAAGAACTAACTCACTACAATCCCAAATTTCTTTTGCCAGGTCACAAATTAATGGAATAACAAGAAAAGAAAGGTCCATTTCTTTGCCTTTGGATCACTTAATTGTCATGAAAATTTGGCAGAAATATTCTCATTAAAATATAATCCATACTGATTCAGTATTTCATTTTCTCCATGTGCCTAAATATTCTTACTCACTAATTCAACCATAACATTTAATGAGCACTTACTGCATATAAAGACAATGTTACAGGTCCTGGGGATATATCACTGAACAAGACAGACAAGGTCTCTGACCCCATGGAGCTTACATTCTAGGGAAGATGGTGAATTTAAAGAAATGGATAAGTAAATGAGAACTTTATAAAGATAGTGATCTTTGCTAAGAATAAAATAAAATAAACAATGCAATGAAGAATAACAGTGGAGGGAGGGACATAATTCAGACGAGATATTTAGAGAAGGCCTCTCTGTGGCATTGACATTTTAGGAAAGACTTAAACAATAGAAGTCTGCCACGTGAAGATCTGACGGAAGAGCATTTCAAGACAGAAAGGAGTTAAGGTAAAAGCCCTAAGGTGAGAACAAGCTTGGGATGCTTGAGGAAAGTCAGATAGTCAGTAACTGAGAGGAAAATGATAGGAGATAAGACAGCAGAGCTAGTCAGATACCAACCCATGCAGGGCCTTGCAGAGCAAGGAATTTGGATTTTGTCTCAAGAGTGATGGGAAGTTGCCGTGGGGTTTTGAGATGGAGAGGATCTGATCTCTACTTTAAAGGATCACTCTGGTTCTGAATAAAGAAGAAGGCAATTGTGGACACTGCAAAGAAGATGGTGGCTGGCATTACAGTGGGACAAAAGGAGTGGACAGATTTGGGAGCCTCTTCTGGAGATAGGCCTGCTAACAGATTGAATGTGTATGGGGGATATGTTCAGGGAAAGAAAAAAACAACTCTTAGGTTTTCTATCTAAGCAACTAAATATTATCATTAACTGAAAGGGGGAAGCAATGTAGAAAAGCAGGCAGGAGGCAGGTGGAGTGGCTCTGTGAAGGAATGAAGAATTACATTATGTACACAGGATATTTGAGATACCAAATGGAGATATAAAGTATACAGTAGTATGGAGTTCTGAGGAGAGGTCAGATACATGTTTTTTAAAATCCAAAATGAAAAATATTATTAGAAAAATATGCTCAAGAAAGGTAAGGACTGAGTCTTTAAATCTACTCTGTAGACTCGAGTGCCTCACATACTGAAGTGCTGAAAAAAACACAGGACAATGATAAGTAGTTACCATAAAACCAAACACTGAAATATCCTCTTTGATTTCTTTCTTGGTGCTCCTACCAAGTTAGCTCAAGTATTCCTCCACCAAAAACCATTTGACTGACAATTACTTGTATCAGAGAGTGACCACAATCAGGAAAGTCACAATCAGGAAAACTATAATGCCTGCTTAGCTAATGAAGATGTGAATTACTCCACTAATTCTGAACTAGATGCACTGATTCAAGCCTGAACATAATAGCACAGATGATGTCTCTGAAGGCACAACAACTGCAGGCAAGGTATGTCAGTACTGCTATATCAAAAGAGCAAATTCTATGAGGGGCAACTGACTAAAAGGTGTTAATTCCTTTTTGGGGGGGTGGGGCAGGGGGGCATGTAGGTCAACAGAATTTCATAGAAATGATGGGTTGTTCCCCAATATTCTCAGCTTCTGTTGGCTGGCTCTTTCACTCAACTACGTGATTCATCATCGATTTGTAAAAGAAAGGGGAGGCAAAAGGCATTTCAGTTCTCCTAAGAGTTTTCTTTCCCTGAACATATCCCCCATACACATCCCAGTAAGCATTACCTTTTAATTATACTATTAAGCAGTTTTAAATGAAAAGCAAACGTGAATTTAATAGAAATGCATAGATCAAGAATTTTTACTTAGGCTAATTTCTTTACAGTAAGGTCTATACCCCTTTGTAAGGACAATAGGACAGGAAGTAGCAAAGTCATAATCAGTGATCTTAGATCTTTTTGAAGTGCAAAGAAGCAAAGTAACAGCCTCCAGGGTAAAACTAACATCACACCTCTGAATCAGTAAGTGAAGAGAAAATCATTAACAGCTAACTTATTCTTTAGTGAGAGTTTTCAAAAACAATTTGAAAATCCATGAAAAATGATATATTTATGCTTAATAGTTAGTCCTTCTAAAAATTTATTTCCAATAAAATTTCAAAATAAAAAAACTCCCAAAGAACAATACTTTTCTATTTGGGAACTTCCTTTTTCTATTGTTACTTTAATACTAAGGGATTATTTAGTGGTTTCTGTGCAAGTCTAATGGATGACAGTAACTGCAACCAAGGGGTGAGAATGCAGTATATGGGCACTTCAAGGTGAACCTTAAAGGTATCCATGTGAAGACCTAGACCTCAAGAACATGTTGCATTCAAAAGATTTGGCAACCAGAATGAAAGTGATAATTATAACTCTGTGAATACAGAACCTCCACCTACTTCAAAAAAGTATAATATTACAATTCATTGCTACTACATTCTTTGGGTGGTGAGGTATTTCTTCCAATCTTCTATCTCCCCATCCCAGAAAAACTTGTGCATCTTAGATGTTAGTCTGCTCTTACATGGAGGAGAGGGGGGTTAAAACAAAGAAAAAGAAAAAAAAGAGAAGGGAAGGAAGAAAGTAAAAGGCCATCAATGTTCACTTTAATATGCCAGAGTCAAGAAGTAAGTGCTGTCAAAAGTTTGTCTACCAGGACCTCCCTCCTCTGAGTCTCTCTCCTTTCAGTTTCCTCCTCCTGTCTCCTGTCTTCTGTTCTCCTTCCTTTAGCAACCTCCTTCCAGCTATAGCCTCTATGCCACCAATGGCCACACCATGAAAAAACTGGCCAAAAATATTATGGATATGTATCAATGGTTTTAATATATGAGAGTAGTATATTAGAATTGGTCATTTTAAAGAAGTAGTAAATGGCTTGAGTCAAGCCACATAAATATTCAAGATTAGTGATTCCTCATTCAATGAATTCAAGATTTTTTTGTTCTTTTCAATCAGATATCAAAAAATTTTTTTGTTCTTTCCAATCAGATATCAGCTATAAAAAACAAGATAGGACTTGTTTGACAAGTAATTAAACTATGTCCCAAGAGCTCCTTAGGAAGACCTAATTAATGTTTCAGTTCCACTACTTCTAGGCTTTCCCCCAAAATCTCACCAATGTCCACGGTTTGAGAGCATGAAAAGAATTCAGATAACTCAAATGCTTTCAATTCTTTTTTTAAAAAAAATATATTTTTTCATTGATTTCAGAGAGGAAGGGAGAGGGAGAGAGAGAAACATCAATGATGAGAGAATCATTGAATGGCTGCCTCCTCACGCCCCACTCTGGGGATCAAGCCTGAATCCGGGCATGTGCTCTGACCGGAAATTCAATGTGACCTCCTGGTTCATAGGTCGATGCTCAATCACTGAACCACGCGGGCTGGGCAAATGCTTTCAATTCTTTGTGAGCAAGGTGTACATGGGCACCATTTGCTAAAAGGGGTAGATGGGCTTTCAGGGGAAATAACTAGGAACTAAAACCTGTTTCAAAGGAAAGTGTCTGGGAGGGAGCTTCATGGGCTTCCCTTCCATGATATTAGCACCTTGAGTAAAGCAAAAGATATGATTCTTCCTATTAAGTTCTACAAAGCAAACAAAATAGCCTGTTGTCTCCCTCACTCCAACAATGCACACAAAGGACAAAATTCCTTTAAGACCAGTGAAATACATGGCAAATTACCTCAGTTACACTAAATGATTCTAAGAACACTAATATTTCTTTTCTGAATAGCCAGTGCCAGCAATATGGAGAGCATTCTGTGTACTGAGTTAAATGCAGGCCCTACATCCCAAATGTGGAGACAACCCAGGAAAGACTCAAACTTCCTTTAGGCATTCATCAGGCATGTCTTGGGTAACCCTTACTTACAGCGTCAGCAAGGCCTTTCTGAAAATAAACTGGAGGATAATTTTCTGAGAGCAGGAACCTAATTGTAGGATAATGTGACTTTATTCAGATAGGCAGCCTTCTTTCTTCCTACTCAGGAGTGGTGTGCGTTCTGGGAATAAGAGGAGCTAGGTGGTAGTATTTCAAGAAAAGATGATGAGAAAAGAAAAAGAAAGGACAATAGCAAGAACACAGCAGTAAAAGAAGTTTTTCATATTGGTTTTGTACAATGTCTGGCATGTAGTAGACATACCAGTTGAAAATATGTTCCATTCTTTCTGTTTATAAACAAAACAATGTAATTACATCAAAGCATCTGTAAAGATAAAATCTAAAAAGTTTTCAAAACAGGAGAATGTTTGGAGAGGGGGCAGGGAAGGGGCAACGCAAGTTAGAGCAGGGTAAAATAGAGTTATAAGACTGGCTTCTGAACAAAGGAAAACGGAAGCATAAAACATTTATGACTGTTTTCACTCATACAATTTCTTCCTAAATCAATTAAAACATTGGCTTATGATGGATTTACACCAGAGTGAAATTCCTGACAACTTCAAAATCAACTTCATGTTTGGGTTCCATTCTTTCAGGTGATGAATAGTAGGACATCAGTGAAGGAATGCCACTTGAAGTCAGTCATTTATCATGAACCAAAATGGCTAAGTGCCCAATAAACTGCAATGATCCATTTCCTATTAGCATCACACAACAGAAGGCAACTCATCTGCATTAACAAGTTTTATGACCTCTAGAGGCTCAGAGGCTAATGTTAGGAAAAGGGTTATTTTTATTTTGTTATAAATGTTCATTATGATACCATAAAAAGTTCTTTAAGAACACAAATTATTGATTGATTCATTAAAGAATTCTTTAAAAAGGTTGTCCGTCTTAGGCTTTATTATTATTTTTTAAATTTAATCCTGTTAAAGTTTCATTCTTTTTGGACAAGATCTAGCTGGTTTTCTATATGTAATACACACTTGTTTTTGGCATTATGTCAACTATCATGGCAAACTAAATTAAAATATTTCCTCACTTTCCCCAAATTTAGATGACACTGACCATTTTCAGCATCCCAACTTTCAAAATATAAATATGTCTTTTGATTTTAGGCTTACTCTAGGTTTCTTAATTCCAAGAAAAGGCATTAAAAATAGCATGTCATGATTTGAAACTAAGGAAAATTGTTAAAGTATTTAAGTTCAATGAATTTCCCATGAAATACAATCTAATGGTTTAAAACGTGTTAGTGGGTCAGATCCAGATGACTAATAACACTCTTGACTGCAAACATGGTCAGTAGTTACCTTCCTACAACAAATGGTATCACTTCCAAACAGAGAGAAAAAAGAAAGGAAACCCAAATGGCAAGATGAGAAAAGCAACTAAGGAAAATGGGTACCATATAAAAAGAGTAGAAAAACAGGAATTCTTCATATACATATATATTTAAACCTCTTTGGAAACGAATTACTGATTGCACAAAAATTCCAATTTTAATCTGGCAGTATTGTTTTGGCTTAATTTTTGCAGAGTGTATTTCAAATGCACACTGTATTTTTACTGTATTTTTGAAGTCTCTTTAGTCTTCCCTCAGCCTCTCACTTTTTTTTTTTTTTTTTTTTTTGGCAGAAAAACATCAATGAACTTGGAAAACAAAAATGTATATGGAAAATTGTATTATTTAATTGTTTTCATTCCATTATGAACATCCTTGAAAATAACTATATCATAAAGTCACAAATTCCCAGGGGAGACAAAGAATTAGATGTCCATGTCCTCAGGAAGCTTATATCTATCTACTTAAAATGAGAGGATACATTCATAAATAAGAAAAAAATGAATGAATCTTAAGTGAGTTGTCAGAAAATAAGTATATACCACTTTTCAAACATCAGGACAAAAAAAAAATACTGTTGACTTAACGAGAACGTTAGAATACAGAAAAGGAAAAAGGAGAACAAACTATGACGGGAAGAAGGACAACTTAAGCATGGCCTGGAAGAATAAGCAATTTAGCACATTGATAATTTCAACTTTTTTTTTTTTTTCAAAACAAAATAACCTTCTGGAATACACAGGTTCCCCTTACGTGTTGTCCCAACTAGAATGTATGGTTTTGAGTCCCCCACAACAGCAAGCCTTTCATACTTGGACTTTTAACCTCTCTGTTTCCTGAAATTCTCCCTCGATGTCTATTCACCAAATGATGACCATCATTGTTTTCCTTTCTCCTTTGAAATCACTAATAACCCTCAAGTCAGATGATCCCACCCACCAAGAACTAGGAGATCCTGCAGAGTGAGGGCTGAATGTTTATGACCTTATTTATGCCAAGTAGATTTTAATCATCAGAAACTCTCCTGACCTTTTGAGAGAATGCCACAGCAGGATAAACTAAAACAAAACAAAAGTTACAAGGTGTCCCCAAAAAGGTACAAACGAATCTTTTTTAATTCCTTCCAAGCTTTGACCTGAAGGTTTGGGGATGAATATTTAGATCCTTAAGTATGACCATGTTCTTTACTCTTAGTCTCTCTCATTTTGTGTCTGAATTACTGCAACTGTCTTCTAACATGTTTCACAGACCCTAGAACACCCCCACCCAGTCCATTCTGTATGACTTTGCCAGGACAATCTTCCTAGACCTCAACATAGTACACATAACTTCCTCCAATGAAAAATCTTCAGAGGATCTCCACTACTGACAGCATGCAGTCCAACTCTAGCTGGTGCTTCCCACATGGCACCTAGAGAAAATGCAAGAATATTTGTGGAGCACATACAGATAAGCGGAGGAGGCTTCTTGCTGACAAATACAAAAAAGGCTAAAAGGGATAGCAATACCACTGCCCACCTGTAATTCATTGCTAGCCCAGCATAAGAGCTGGAAAATGGGTCATCTGCCCTCTGCAATCATATTTCTTTTTTTCTCTCAAACTTTACTATGCATTTGGGCCACCAGGGATCTTATGAAAAGGCAAATTCTGATTTTTGAGATTCAGCTTTTCTAACAAGCTTCCAGGTGGGGTGGCTGGCTCTGCTGGTCCGAGGACCACAGTATGTAGGGGCCAAGAGATTCCAATTCAGTGGTCCTCAACCATGGCTGCACATTAAAAATCACCTGTGAAACTTAAAAAGTCTGGATGCCCAGGCTCCACCTCAGTTCAATCAGAATCTTCAGGAGAGATTTTAAAGCTCCTCAGCTGACCTTAATGTGCAGCCCAGTTGTATTTTCTACTTCAGCCAAACCATTCTCTCGTTATCCCCTCTACCCAGTACTTTCCACACATACACTGCCTCTTCTATGCCCCATTAAGTCCTATCCTCCTTTTAGACTTGATGCCAGTCCTCCCTCTGAGAAGACGTCTCCAGCACTGAATACTGGCAACATCCTCTCAGACCCTGTAAGTACTGCCTGTCCCCTTCCTGATTCTCTGTCCTGCGTTAGCAGTGGAGTGTACATCCCTTGAAGCAGGTGATGTTTATTATACTTTTTCATACACTTAAGGCAAGTACGTACAAATGTTACAAGTACCTTGTTCTGACTTTGAGATGGACATTTAAGAAAACTCAGCAAGTAACAGTAAGTAAACTATTTTGAGTCTGAAAAGAAACAGAACAAAATAAAAATGTCCCTTCCTTTCTCAGCCAGGAAGGGACATTTCAGGACTTGACCATGCCTGTTAAACAGGTGCAGAGATCTAGTTCCTCTTGGTTAAGAAAAGCAAAGTCTCTATCTAGTCACTAAGAGTTGCTCTTAGGAAAGGGCAAAAAGGAAGAAAGAAGTCAGAGTCTGGGGTCATGACCTTTACAGAAAGCTGTGGAGAGGCTGAAAAACAAGCCATTCCTCACCATGTGGAAAGAAGAATTCTCTGGGCATGATGGTCACAGGAGCCCATTCAAATCTGGAAATGAACGGTCTGGGTACTCGAATTGAACTGTTAACAGACAGGGTCTGGGCCCACAGCAGGTCTGCCTAGGGCCAGCCAGTAGTGTGGGGGTTCCTGACTCACAATATGAGTCCAGGTGATTTTGAGAGTATGTTTATTCAAGCTGGGGGCAGTGAAACAAAGGAAGGGCTTAAGGTAAGAAAAGCTTTAGGTAGGAGAGAGAAAGTCAGTGAAAAAGGGGCCTTGGAGACAGGTTTAGGGGGTTGGCCTGCCGAGCTTCTGTTGCCTACTGCTCCCCTGTTGCAAGTCTCATGGGGTGCCTTAGAGATTAGGAGGAAAACAGCAAAGATACAAGGTGTGGGCATGTTTTTTCCAGAGCAAGCTGTGGCTTTGTCTTGAGGTTTTTTATATCTCTTTGGCCGGAATCCTAGGAGAGGTCTCAGGGAAGGGTAGTAACAAGATATTCATGAGCTTTTCAGGTGTGTCCTTCAATATGTGTATTCATCAAAATGTGTGTATAGAGGGGTCAGAGGTTATTTTCTGGTTAGTTTCATTTTTAAAGAATGTCATAAAGAACATAAACTGAAGAGAGATCTGGACCAAGGCCGTTCTGTCCCGGGAAGGTCTGGAATATGTAAGTCATTTGCTCCTTAGTGTCCTTGGTTAGGGAAGATAAAACCTTGTGATTCATTAGCTGGCTATAAATTGCTCAGGTTGTTTCGTCTTGTTTAATTATATTGTCTCAGTTTCCCTTATTCCACTTGTTAGGGAATCTCCCTAGTTTCTTATTCTCCTGTTTCATAACTAATTCCCCAACCATCCCATTTTAGGATATAACACATTCCTAGTGTCATAAAAATACTGGGGAAAAAAGGAAATTGTCAACATAGCTATTTTCATGAATTCATGATATGCTTAGTTATTAGAATAGACTGCCTTACAAAATCAGTATCTTAGCCAGAAACCATTTTTCAATATGAAATCAGAAGGTTAAAAAGGAAAAAAAATACTAGTAGAAGACTTCTGATGATCAGAACAAATCATGGAAGACACATCTAGGAAAATCCATCACAATTCCAAACTAAGAAAAATTTGTTGGGAGATGCAGAGTAAGTGATGAAGAATTCATCTCTAAAGTCATACTGAGCTCTCTCCATTCACTGTGTCCTTAGGCAAATTCCTACATCTTTCTGAGCCTCCAATTTTTTTCTGTGAAATGGGGATCATAATGACAATTCATTCATCTATTTTAAATGATATATGTGGTAGCTCTTCAAACAGTGTATACCACATAGTAGATGCTAAATTCATTTTTAATCTAATAAGAGCCATGCCTTATAGCTCTATACTTTGACCCTATCAAGCCACACACCTTTTCCTGAACTTGCATACTAGTACATGATTTTAGTGCCTCAGTGCTTCTGCATGCTATGCCCATTGCCTGTAATGAACCCTCTCAACTTTCTCCCCTCCTCTTATTTTGTTTTTAAATCTCACTTCCATGCTACTTTCTCTCCTCTTGGTTTTTTCTCCATCACCCCTGCCACCAGAGGCTATCTCCTGAGCTTCTGAGAGCACTTTACAGGGACCTGAATTGTGTTTCTTTCTCTCATTTGTGAATTTCTAGAGCCGAGCTGTCCAACATGATAGCCATTAGCCTCATGTGCCACTATTAATATTTAAGTTAATTAAAAATATATAAAAATTAAAATTCAGTTCCTCAGTACATGAGCCATAATTCAAGTGCTCAAGAGACACATAATACTATGGCTATTGTGTGGTACCACACAAAATATTGCTATCATCACAAAGTATTCTCTTGAACAGCACAGTCCAATCTCTTGGTCAGGGACACCATCTTTTACTTTTTAATTTTTTAAGTCCTCACCAAGGATATGTTTATTGATTTTAGAGAGAAGAAGAAAAAGAGAGAGAGAGAGAAAGAGAGAGAGAGAGAGAGAGAAAATTATCAATGTGAGAGAGAAACATCAATTGGTAGTCTCTCATCCACGTCCCAACCAGGGACCTAACCCCCAACTGAGGTATGTGCCCTGACGAGGAATCGAGCCCACAACCTTTTGGTGTATGGGATGATGCTTCAACCAACTGAGCCACACTGGCCAGGGCTGAACCACATCTTTTTCACTCCTAGAACCTAACACTCACTTTAGTGAGTTTGTAAATGAATGATAATATCCACAAGTACAAGAATATTTACATGTACTCTTCTGGCTGAATGAGAAAGGATTAATTATTCATTAATGTTTCAACCTATAAGAAAGGAAAACTAAAAATAAGCATAAGAATATGTTGCATGAAGAGATCAAGTTTATATTCCAACCTCACACAAAACTCATTTGAGTATGCAATGGAATATAAAATATGTATTTTAATAATTAAACTTGTATAAACAACAGTTATATACATACAAAAACCCTCCAAGAGAAAAAAGAAAATATATGTAAACCACCTAGCATGAAGGCCATCACAAGGCAGGCAATTAATAAAGGGTGCTTAATCACGTGTGAGTTGAGAAATCCAACTCCTTGTCTTCTTATAATTCATAGTTTTTCTCTCAGAAGATTATTAAGCCCTAACCAGTTTGGCTCAGTGGATAAGGTGTTGGTCTGCGGACTCAAGGGTCCCAGGTTCGATTCCAGTCAGGGGCATGTACTTTGGTTGTGGGCACATCCCCAGTGGGGAGTATGCAGGAGGCAGCTGATCGATGTTTCTAACTCTCTTTCCCTCTCTCTTCCTCTCTGTGAAAAATCAATTTAAAAAAAGATTATTAAGATTTTATGTTAAGGGCTATCACTACCATGGTTGAGTCAATCCTATTTGGTAGTTTGGATGTGTCCTACTTGCCTAGTTTTGCCAAATGTACTTGGTCCTTAACTCAGAACCAGAAGGTATTCCTCTCATGTGAGAGCCTGAAAATCAGCTCTGCATGTCTCTAACAGACTCAGACAAGGCCAGCGGCATGACAAGGCCAACAGAAAACATTCCCCCAAGGCCAAACCAGAGTTGCAAAACCACTCCTCTTGTGAATCCGGCTTTCATCCCAATGACTTCCCAGCCATCTCTGTGCCTCTTCTATCCTAAACAAAGATTGCTGAGATACCCAATCACTAAACCACCACCCAGTCCAATGTCTTCCCCAGTTCCTCCTTAGGATCATTCAGCACAAGTCCAAACACTACAAAAAGACCTTCATCTGGCTGGATGTCCTGCAGTGCCCCTGCTGTGGTCTCCCCTTTGCTACATCAAGTTAATAAGCCTAACTATGATTTTAGTAGTGTTCTCACAGTCTTTCCCTAGGACCAAACTTCAGGACCTATCCTGTAATGGCATTCATTTCACTCTATAAAATTTTTCATACCAGAAAATAACAGAATGTTTCTTAATTCAGCTATAAAAAAGAATGAGGTTCTGATACACGTTCCAACATGGATGAATCTTGAAAACATGTTCAGTGAATGAAGCCAGACACAAAAAGCTACATGTTGTATAATTCCATTTATATGAAGTGTCTAGAATATGCAACTCTATATAGAGAGAAGATTCTAGTGGTTGTCAGGGGCTAATAGGAAGCAGGAATGGAGAGTGACTGCTAACTCTTTTGGGCTTCTTTTGGGGATGATGAAAATTTTCTGGGATTATATTGTGGTGATGGTTGCATAACCTTGTTAATGTATGAAAGATCACTGAACTGTACACTTTAAAAAAGTGAATTCTATGGTAAGTAAATTACATCTCAATTTTTTAAAAAGACTATGTTTAGTTTTGCTGTTTTCTTTTTTTACATATATATCTTTATTGATTTCAGAGAGGAGAGATAGAAACATCAATGATGAGAGAGAATCATTGCTCAGCTATCTCCTGCATGTCCCCCACCGGGGATCGAGCCTGCAACCCAGCATGTGCCCTTGACTGGAATGGAACGAGGGAGCCTTCAGTCCACAGGTCGATGCTCTATCCAATGAGCCAAACTGACTAGGGCTATATCTCAGTTTTAAAAAGAACTAAGTTTCTGATTTTGACTGGTAGTACAGTTTTCTGTGCAAGTTACAGAGTTGTGGAAGGTAAACAGTATCATAAAGGAAACTCATTAAAGTACTTTGGATAGAGTAACTTAATTGATCACAGTAACACCTAATAAGATTTCTCAAGTAAATCAGTGTCTTTATTCATATTAATCCCTAGTTTGTTTCCTTCTAGTGTTGCTTTCACCTTTTTCTCTAAAGTCCATCAGTTCTATCTTTTGAATTTTTATCATAAAATTGCCTTGCCAAATAATTTAACTTTTCAAATGCTGGTCTATAGTTAAAACCAATGTATAAATATAGCTTCACTTGTCCACTTTGTCTCTACCTTACAAAAAATACATATTTCAAGATGGTGTTGAGCATAGAGGAGTTAAACACGGATGCCCAGGAGCTGCTGGTACTGGAGCAGGTCTAATGGTGCCAAACAGGACAGATTAAGATTCTATGCAATGGGGGATCCACGTTCAACTTGATTACAAATAGGCAGTGTCACTGCCCTTAGAAATGGCTTAAAACACCCATCCTATTGCCACAGTGCACATAGCACATTCATCCCACAGAGAACAAAGGCATTTAACCAAGAGATCACTGAAAAGAAAGATGCACAGAATGGCAGCTCCATTAAGTGATAACATACACAACTAGCACTGGGCAAAGCATTTCGTAGGAAGGATAGCCTTCTCCAGAAATCGAGTGTGGAGGAAGGGTATTTGAGACTGTTCTGAGCAAGTGACTCAGTAAAAAACAAGAACTTTTTTTTTTCTTTACCACTTACAACTTGTAATTAAGACGCTCAAGCAAGAGGCATACATCCCCACACAGAAGACTCGTGAGTTGGCAATATGGAAGCAAGGAGAGTTCAACCCAGATCGTGACAGAGAATGTTCTCTGGCTACTTTGTAAGGGCTATTACCAGCTCCTCAGAGAAGAAGAAATTGAAAAAAACATCAAAACCATCCTATATACTTTATAGTTTATATTATAGAAATATTCAGAGTAAACTATGTAGACCAGTAATTCTTACTTCACAGTGAGGGTTCTGTTATTCTCAATGAAACTACTAGCCTTTTGGTGTCATTACACAGAGATACCCGCACATATTTGGATGTTGGTAGTGGTTTTAGTTTCCCAGAAATTCCACAATCCACCCCTCGGCCCTCAAAGTAGTCCATATTTAATGTGTTCTCTTTCTTTAAGGTTTTAGTCCCCAGTGAAATGCATGAATTCAGCCTTATAAGGGAAGCCTAGGAGACTCACATCACCTACTTCACAGTTTGTCCAAGTTTGGCTGATTCACAATTTCAGCATGTTTACTACACCATCATCATGTTCACAATATCTTCAGGTGACATGGGTTCCTCCCTTTCTCCCTCTTTTAGTAGTAAAAAGAAATTTAAAAGAAGGTACTGGCAGTCTCTCACCCTGTATTCATTCACCTAAAATACACTGAGTACCAGGTACTGTACCAGGTGTTGAGAACACAAATGAGAAAAAGCACTTACTCGGTAGTGGGGAAACAGACATGTGCCCAACAGGGGAAATGTCCCTAACATGGGGGTGACAGTGAGTCAGAGAAGGCTTCAACATTGAAGGTAGCACTGGAGCTGATCCAAGCCAGGATAGCCTCAGGCAAACAGGTCAGTGAGAGCAGGGGCAGGGAGCACAGTCCAGGTCAGCAGAGGGAACAGCGTATGCGAAGTCACTCAGATATGACAAGGCTTGGGATTCAATGGGGTAAGTCCTCAGGTAGCTACGGCACAGCCTGGGGAGGTGGGAAAGGAGATGAGACAGGGCTGTGATCACCTGGATGAAGAACAGTTGGCCTAGAAATCACTTATAGTTGTTGACATCAGTGGAATGATAAAAAGGAAAAGTCTTTTTATATAATTAAGAGCTAATAATGTTGCTTGTACAGGTCTGCTAAGAATTACATGCCTTGAGCCTATAGTAAAACTTCACCTAAACTTGAAATGTTCAACTTTAAATAAAATTTTTTTGGAAAAATCCAAATCATGACTTAGAAAAGTGAAACAGAGCCACCCGTCCAGTAGTTAGGCATTGGATAAGCATTTACATAAACTATAATTTTTAAGTATAACATTTATGTTAGATAGTGTTGTGATATCAAAATAAAACAATGTGAATTAAATACCAAAAGATGGCTCACTCATTTAATACAAAATATAAACAACCTGTATGAAAAATAAAGACCAAAACACTTATTTTATCCTTGAAAGGAATATGGTATTACAGTTAGTTAGCATTGACTGAAGCAGCTTCACTCTCATTTTTTGGCTGGAATGTAATTAAAATGATCCATTTGGTAGTTAAATGAAGTAGAATGGGAAACCAAGTGTTTGTGCTGATATATTTTCCACAGAAACACTCCAGAGCCAAAGCACACTTCACCATTTCCATTTCCCAGAAGCCAGGTAGCAGCCTAGCATTTGTCAGCAATCACAAAGACAGGGCAGTAAGTCAGGCGTAAGCTCTTACAACCCATTTGTTTCAGTCACTGTAGCCAGTGAGTTGCTGGTCCTGATAGAGCCACTTTTGCATTTTCTACAAACACTAGGGGCCCGGTGCACAAAAATTTGTGCACTTGGGGTGTCCTTCAGCCCAGCCTGTGCCCTCTCGCAGTCTGGGACCCCTCAGGGGATGTCCACCTGCTGGCGTGCCTGGACAGCCTGGGTGAGGGGCTGATGGCTGTTTGCAGGCTGGCCAAGCCCCCCAGTGTGGACCCTCACCCCACTGGGGTGTGGCCAGCCTGGGTGGGGGGCTGAGGGCCATTTTCAGGCTGCCGACAGCCCCTTCAGGGTTTGAGTCCCTACTGGGGTGCCTGGCCAGCCTGAGTGAGGAGCTGAGGGGCGTTTTCAGGCTGCCCACAGCCCCTTCAAGGTTCAGGTCCCTACTGGGGTGCCTGGGCAGCCTGGGTGCAGGGCTGAGGGCCATTTTCAGGCTGCCCAAAGCTCCCATTGACCCAATGTCCCAGCAAGGCTGGCTGGAATCAGGTTTCTGGGGTTTATTTATCTTCTATAATTGAAACTGTTGCTTTAAGCCAGGCCTAGGCAGGTAACGAAGCCTCCTGTTGGCTTCAGCTCCATGGCTTCTATAATTGAAAGAATGTTGCCTTAGTAGATGCCCAGCTGGCCTAGGCAGGCAGTTTCCTCCATCGCTGGTGCAATGGAAGCCTCCTGTTTGGTTCAGCTCCGTGGCTTCTATAATTGCAACTATGTTGCCGTGAGCAGCGAGAGGCCCAGCCGGCTCTTGTTTACTCTAGCTCCATCACTGCCAGCTTCCATCTTGGCTGGGTTAATTTGCATACAGCCACTCTGACTGGCTGGTGGGCGTGGCTTAGGCGTCCCATAGAAATGGTCAATTTCAATATTACTATTTTATTAGATAAGATTATGGAGCGTCAACAGGAAAACCTCCATGCTTTCCTAGTTTTGGAGAAAAGTAATAGCAACCATGAATGTATTCTGTTGCTATGGTAATGAAATGTCACTATCAACTATCACCCATTTCACTTAATCAATAACTACCCAAATGAAAAAATGGTAATTTTGACTCTCATGCTTGGTATAGAAATACACCAAGGGCAGTGTTTCTCTGGCTAAAGGTAGGAGTGACTCAAAAACTATTTGGCTGCTACAGGGAACAAAAATACTGGGGCTCTGGCACTGGTCAGTATGTTCAGTGGTTAGAGCACTGGCCCACATACTAAAGAGTCACAGGTTTGATTCCCTGTCAAGAGCATGTACCTGGGTTGTAGGTTCCTGGCCACAGTCAGGGTGAGTGCAAGAGGCAACGAATCAATGTGTCTCTGTCACATCAATGTTTCTCTCTCTCTCTGTGTGTCTCTCTCTTCTCTTTTTTTCCTCTCTCTCTCTGTTTCTCCATCCTTTCCTTCCCCCCTCCTTTTCTCCCTTCCACTCTCTCTAAGAATCAATGGGGGAAAAATATATCATTGGGTGAGAATTAACAACAACAAATATTGGGTCTATGTATTAAATTAAAATTCACTTCTGTAACATATAAAATATATTTTTTTAAAAATTCATGCATGGGGGTGGGGGGTCCCTTAGCCCAGCCTGCACCCTCTCCAATCCAGGACCTCTGGCTCCTAACTGCTCACCTGCCTGCCTGATTGCCCCTAACTGCCTCTGCCTGCCTGCCTGATTCCTCTACTGCTCTCCCCTTCTGGGCCTGATTGCCCCTAACTGATTTCCCCTGCCCAGCTGATCACCCCTAACCACCTCCTGCCTCGGCCCCCACCACTGTGGCTTTGTCTGGAAGGACATCTGGAAGACATCTGGTCTCTCTGGTCTAATTAGCATATTACCCTTTTATTAGTATAGATTCTAATGTAGTTCTGTAATGTCTCTATTGCATATGATAAATTATTTTATCTAGGTTTCTTTAAGCCCTGTTGGTGCCATGGCTTTCTAAATGAACTGACCTCTAAAAAAATTAATTATATGAAACATTCTTTGGTGTGAGTGTTTTATTTAAGAACTAGAAAAGAAATAGAATAAAACATGTAAGTAGCCATTGATGGTATTTTTCCCCATACCAGAATTTAGAACAAACTTAAACACATTTGTTCTGAAGAACTGCACATTCCATTGCACTATGGGCACTTGTAAATGTTAAATAGTAACTCCTCAGGGAAGTCTTTTGTTAAAATGGAGTACAGTGTTCATTGCCATTTGAAATACATATTCCCTAGTAAATGACCCAAATATTTGTAATTGTCTATTATCGTACATGGATATTTAGCCCTGTCTCTGTTCTTCATTTTGGCTGCTTCCCTGCATTGATAGAGTGGCTTTCTGTGCTAGGTGTCCTATAGGGCCCAGTGATTCAGCCCCCCAATCACCTGGGGTGGGCACTCTTGTTGTGTGCCTTTGAAGGCTGGGTGCACAGTCTTATTGTAGTTATCACTGGGAGGTATCACTAGGAGGAAATGACCTGCAGGCCTTTCTCCTCATTGTTTGGGGTTTGGAACTTTTGGAGTTCTGTCCCAGCTGCAGTCCCTTAGGTTATGCTGCAGGCGCACAGCTTGGGCAGGGTTGTAAGTTGGGTGGGGCATGATCTCAGAATCACCGGGGCGGAGCAATCCTCGATGGCTGCCCCTCCGCCAACTGCGCAACTTCTCCCAGTTCCACGCCCTGGCGTCTGCGTGCCCGAGTCCCCGAGTTAGTGATCACTGCAAACAGCTCTGCTAGAATGCCACTCATCTTCTGCCCCATTGCCTGACAGACAGCCCGCATCACATTCAGTGCGACCCCAGAGTTTATAATCTCCTTCCAAGCCACAGACCCAAGAGCTGCCACCACTCCCTTTTGCCCGTGTAGCCTCTGTTTTGTGCACGTCCGTACCTCTCAGTTTTGGCGCCAGGAACTTCTACTCAGTCTCAATGCACTCCTTCTCTTGCCTTCTAGTTGTAAAGCTTCCCCTCCCTTGTTTCTGGAAGATGGCCGTTTATCTTTATAGTTGTACTAGGGGCTCGGTGCACAAAAATTCGTGCACTCGGGCAGGGGGGCACCTCAGCCCGGCCTGTGCCCTCTTGAAGACTGGGGCCCCTCAGGGGATGTCCACCTCAGGGGATGGCCAGCCTGGGTGAGAGGCTGATGGCTGTTTTCAGGCTGGCCAAGCCCCCCAGTGGGGACCCTCACCCCAGGGGGGTGTGGCCAGCCTGGGTGAGGGGCTGAGGGCTGTTTTCAGGATGCCCACAGCTCCCATTGACCCAACGTCCCAGCAAGGCTGGCTGGAATCAGGTTTCTGGGGTTTATTTATCTTCTATAATTGAAACTTTGATGCTTTGAGTGGAGGCCTAGTCAGGTAACGAAGCCTTCTGTTTCCTTCAGCTCTGTGGCTTCTATAATTGAAACTATGTTCCCTTGAGCAGAGGCCCAGCCAGCCTAGGCAGGCAGTTTCCTCCAAACAGAAGCCTCCTGTTTGCTCTAGCTCAGTGGCTGACGGCCGCCATCTTGGCTGGGTTAATTTGCATACAGCCACTCTGATTGGCTGGTGGGCGTGGCTGGTGGGCATGGCTTTGGTCTCGGGGTGATGGTTAATTTGCATATTGCTCTTTTATTAGATTAGATTCTTATAATGTAGTTGTGGGAGGCTGCGCATTTAGGTATATACCTCATGCCGCCATCTTGGTTCTTTCTTCGCACGTGTGTGTTTTGATCTGTCATTGTTGATCGTGAATTTGGTTAACACTTCTATTCTAGAGAAAGGGCGAACAGTGATATTAAAATATTTCTTCTAATTAATTTCCTTTCAATGTGCATGAATCCATGCACGAGGCCACTTGTTTTACATAAAAGGAAACTGAGGCAGAGAAAAATACAATTACTAACATTTATATGAATAGGCTCTTCCTATTTCTTAGGATTTAGGACAATGCTAACTGTGTTGTTTGGGAGAATAAGAAAAAGAGATGCCATTTCAGTACCCAACGCAACCACATAAAACAAGATCTTGAGATCTACAAATTCAATGGACTTCTTACCAAATCTCAACTGGATTTTTTAGCAGAAATTGACACACTGATCCTAACATTCATATAGAAATTCAAAGAACCAAAGTAGCCAAAACAATCTTGAAAAAGAATAATGTTGAAAGACTCACACTTCCGCCCTAACCAATTTGGCTCAGTGGATAGAGCATCAGCCTGTGGATTGAAGAGTCCCAGGTTTGATTCCGATCAAGGGCATGTACCTTGACTGCAGGTACATTCCCAGCAGAGGATGTGCAGGAGGCTGCTGATCAATGTTTCTCTCTCATCAATGTTTCTAACTCTCTATCCCTTTCCTTCCTCTCTGTAAAAAATCAATAAAACATATATATTTTTAAAAGAAACAAAGCAAGACTCACACTTCCAATTTCAAAACTTAATGCAAAGCTACAATAATCAAGACTGTGTGCTACTGGCATAAAAATAGGCATAGAAGATCAGTGGAGTACAATTTAGGGTCCTAGGAAAAAACCTTACCTTTATGGTCAAATTAAAAAAATATTTTTTTAATGATTTCAGAGAGGAAGGGAGAGGGAGAGAGAGAAACATCAATGATGAGGGAGAGTCATTGATTGGCTGCCTCCTGCACGTCCCTTACCAGGGATCGAGCCCACAACCCAGGCATGTGCCCTTGACCAGAATCAAACCCAGGACCCTTCAGTCTACAGGCCAACGCTCTATCCACTGAACCAAACCAGTTAGGGCTATGGTCAATTACTTTTTGATAGGAGTGCCTAGATTACTCAATTTGGAAAGAAGAGTCTTTTCAACAAATGGCGCTAAAACAACTTGATGTTGACATTAAAGGAATGAAGCTGGATCTCTACCTTATACTATACATTAAAATTAACTCAAAATGGATCATAGACCTAAATGTAAGAGCTAAAACTATAAAACTCTTATAGGAAAATAGAGATATGTCTTTGGGGTTAGGCAATGGTTTCTTAGTCATGACAATGAAAGCACATGTGACAAAATAAGAAACATAAACTAGACATCATCAAAATCAAAAACTTTTATGCCTTGAAACAGAGTGTGGAATCTCAGAGGGAAGGCAGGGAGGGGGTGGGTGGGTGGGAGGTAATCAACCAAAGACCTTGTATGCATATATGCATAACCCATGGATGCAGACAATGAGGTGGTAAGGGCCTGGGGTAGGAGATGGGGGTGGGTTGGAGGGGGTTGATGGGGGAAAAGGGTGGACATATGTAATACTTTCAACAATAAAGATTAAAAAAAATTTTTATGCTTGAAAGGACACCATCAAGAAAATGAAAAGACAACCCACAAAATGGTAGAAAACATTTTTAAATCACCTATGTGATAAATGCCTTGTATCTAGACTATGTAATGAATTTTTACAACTCAGTAATAAAGTCAAATAACCCAATCATAAAGTGGGTTAAGGAATTGAATAGTTATTTATCCCAAGAAGACATACAAATAGTCAATAAACACATGAAAAAGTGCTCAATATCAGCTGTGAGGGAAATGCAAATCAAAACCACAATAAGATAGTACATCATATCTTTTATTCATCTAGAAATTATTTTGATTTTAAAAGTGAAATCGATGAGTTCCAGTCAAGATGGTGAAATAGATAAACTGTCCTCCCATGGCCACATAAAAATTACAACTAAATTATAGAACAATCAATTTGGAGAACCATATGAACACTAACTGAACAGAGGTCTTATAACTAAGAATATAAAGAAGAAGCCATGTCGAGGCTGGTAGAGGAGGTAAAGCTGGCCTCCACCCACGTGTAGTGGTTGAGAATTGGGTGGGAAATTTCAGCTGAAGAGGTCCCTCCTAAAACGTGAGAGGTCCCAGCCCCACAATGCCAGGAAGAAGATACCCCATAACATCTGGCTGCAGAAATCAGCCATTTTGTCCCTCCACACAGAACAGAAGGCTGCTGGAAATCCAGGTATCCTCTTAAAAGGCCAGTACAGACTCACTTGCCCCCAGGCACTAACCCTAAGCTCCGATGGAAGCACAGCAGATCAGGAGCACCAGAGATATATAGGGAGAAACTGGGTTGTGTGACTTCAAGGTGAGGGCTGGAGAGACAGCAGCTGTTGTCGATGTTGAACCCTGCTCTCACGCAGCCAGTAGACAGATGCCATCTTTCATGTGTGAGCCCTTCCCCAACGTAGCCAAACCTGAATCTGCATTAAAATGGTGAACACAACTTTCTCCACCCAGGTGACTCCCAGAGACCCCACTTTATCCAACAGTGCCACCTCAAAAACTTCCGTAAATCTATAATCTATAATATAAATTATGCATTTCCTGTTACTCTGACTTTCTAGCCCTCATTCCAATATAAAGTCACACACTTATATATTTACAGACTAGTGTGTTTATTACTATCTTCTGTTTGAGTAGGACTCATTGAATATTGGTTATATTAATGAATAGAAAATTAAAATGGTAAGTTATACGACTATTACTAGTGAAATAAAAATCTCACTAATTTATTCTCTACAGATGTGAAATTTAAGGCCACTCATATTGAACTGTATGTTTAATCTACTTATGAAAAAATTTAAGAGCTTTGCCTCATAAGTGCTTTATACATTTGGATGCTATTCCTACATATGTTAACTATTTGTGAGCAGCTAGTCAAATGTTTTCTCTCCTATGCTGTAGAGAAAATATACTTTTATGAAAATTCAATAAATCAAAATAGTGAATTCAAAATTAGCCTTCTCTAGAATTGAAGTTTTACTAATGCCAATACATTTACTCATGCATTTATCTATTCAGTCATTCATTTAATTACATGATTATTGATTACCTTCTAGGCATTACGTCCTGGTGACTGAAAGATGAATTCTACCTGGTCTGTTGCCTCTGAAAGTTTACAATCAAGTGAGGTACTTGCCAACCAGTTATTACAGCCAAGGAGCAGCATGCACAGAAGTAAGCATAGCAGCAGGCTGCTTTTCATCCGGAGATGTCAGGGAAGGCTTTTCAGAAATACGATGCTTGAGACTTTACTATCCATACTTTAACTGCCTATAAAGAGGGATAGTAGATGAACTACCTTTAAGAAATTACAAAAGATAATTTTGTAATGTATAACTTAATGAAACTCACGTTTCACATATTTACCTGTTTTGTCAACCCTCTTCAATGACAACTAGACTTCATTCAATGGTAGCATGGCAGAGGCTGATTAGATGCTCATCAAACCCACTTCTTCTCCTGGGAGACAGGGCCAAACAACATCTCCTAGTTCTCGGAATGGAATATGCCTGATGTAATGGCCAAGACAGCTAAGTGTTGAGTGCCTTCCCTATACTCTCTCCTCCTTCCAGAGACCGGAATCGAAAATGACAGCAGAACAGGATGAAAGGAGCTTGGACCCCTGAGCCACTGCAAGGAGAAACTCCTCACCATGATACAGACTACAATGTGAGTGAAGAATTAAGTCACTGAAATTTTGAGAATGTTTCTTAGAGCAGTTAGTTTATCCTAATGAATCATTCCATTGTGAAGGTAGTGTGTAGTCAATCAGAATTTTAAAGAACATGGTGATGACAGGTATTTTTAGTCCCTTTTCTAATACCCATCCCCCCTTCTTCTTTGTTAATAGCACCCTGGTCTTGTTTGAGGTGCTAATGCACACAGCTCCAGGAGGATCTTGATTGGTCTAAATTCATTATGAAAATTCTGTGCCCCACCTTCCTAGCCTCCCCTGCAGTGAAAGATGGCCAAGCAGCCCCATTTTAAGGAGGCCTAAAGGCAGGGGGGACTGTAAACATATAGTTCAGCATTTTAAGGAGACCTTTACTGCAGAGATTCCTGTGGAAAAGGGGCACCTGCTTGGATGGCATCATCCCTTCTTTCCTCTCCTTGACTCACACCTGCATGTCTGGGGCTGCATTCCAAATTAATATAGCATGTCTCCAGTGCCATCCATAAATCTGTGGGCTAATATGAGATATGCATGAAAAGAAAAGTGCGTGCCCCAACTAAAGACATTCAAAGATACTTTTTATTTAAACACTAACATGACAAAATAAAGACCCCAATGGGCCCGCAGCCACTCATAAATTTGAAAATGTTAATTTCATTTTCTGTCATCATCTAGCATTTATCTCTCACACTTTTTTAATGTGCTTCTTCAAACTAGTCAAGTGTACTGGCTAAGAGCTCAGGCTTTGGAGTCAGAATGCCTGGACTTTCGGAACCCAGCTCTGGCCCTTACTCTGAGTATAAATGAGAAACTTCTGGTTTTTTAAATTATTATTATTGATTCTTTACAGAGAGGGAGAGAGATAGAGAGTTAGAAACATCGACGAGAGAGAAACATCGATCAGCTGCCTCCTGCATATCTCCTACTGGGGATGTGCCTGCAATCAAGGTACATGTCCTTGACTGGAATCGAACCTGGGACCTTTCAGTCCACAGGCTGATGTTCTATACACTGAGCCAAACCAGTTAGGGCTCTGGGGTTTTTTTTATTACTAAAATAAAGGTAATAATAGCAAATGCTAGGGATGGTGATAATGATTAAATAATGCTTAATACATGCAATATATAAAATGTAATAAATATAACATTTGTTTTTATTATCTCCAAATTTCAGCCATACAGCTTCAAGTAATGAAATAATTCATTGAGTGTGTGTGGGAGGGGGGTTGTCTTTGCTTCGTATGGGTATACATGTGCTTTACATTTGGGGCCTCCTAGAGAGTAAACTAAAGAATAATTACGGTTGGCCAACAGCCTTTGGACTCCTTAGGTTTTAAACAGGATTGAAATAACATCACAGCTAAGTTGTTTTAAGTAAAGGATTAGAGTCACTGACTAAGAGTCAAGGGCGGGATGAGAGAGGACTCTAGGAGAGTGAGCCGTGTGCCCTCTCTTGTCCCTGGGAAATCTAGTGCTTGTGGACTCTGGAGCCTCACCCCAGACAAGATGATAAAGAACAAGAACAAGTAAAGCCACAGATAATAATCCCAACAGCCTCCCTTCCCACTACCCCATTCACCATCCCATGCTTCTCCAAAATAGCTTATTCATCTTTACAGGGATACAGCTCACCTTCTTCTACCTCCACATCTCTGCTCATCTGATTACTTTCCCTAAAAAACCCACCAGCTTTTCAATACCCTCCTCAATTCTCAGTCTAGCATAAAAACCTCCTCTTTCAAGATAGTACCTCTAGTTTACCCGCTCAAATAGTCTGCCTGACTTTTCTGAACCTTTGTTGAGCTTCATTCATTCATTCAAAAAAACATTTTTCAAGTACCTCTATGACCTTGGAATTATCCCATGTACTGAGAGGGGACATAGTCTCGACTCTTGGGAATAGTTTAACGGTTACAATAAATTGAATTTATTTGTACCTTCTCTCTTCCCCAACAGGATGTACACTGGCTTACAATAAGAGATATACACTGTGTAATCTTAAAGTTCAGGGCTAGAAGAGAGAAGAAACCAAATATACTAACCAGTAAATATATAGTTCAGCATGAAATGTAGCTCCTGGGGAACCAGGGTAATAAAAAGAGGAACACAATGATCTTTTATCAGTACATTCTCTTATCAACAGAGAAGACACATACCAGTTCCTCAGGGCAAATAAAACTCAAAGTATCACATACTTTCTTCCTTAGCAGGTTACAGAGGTTTCAAATAATTACATTTCAATCTCAAACTACTAAAAGAGAGGCATGGGATACAAACTAGTTCACTAAATTTCAAACTCCTTAAATGTAAGTAGTACATTTATTAAGAACAATAAAGACAATAATACTATATTGGAGGGAAACTCACTCTAGATCTCTTTTTCAGAATTAAACAAGCCGAAATAGCACGCAAGGATTTAAATGAATGTTATTTACAGTACAAGAAAGCACACATTGCATAGAGAGGAAAGGTAATGTTTGAGTCAAATAATAAAAGTATATTCATTTTTACATCTCCCTATAGTGGACATCACAATGTTACTAGGAAACAATTCCTTCCCACTGACATTGAGTCTGATACAAGTTTGGGTAAAGGAAAAGAACTTGCCTTTTTTGGTCGGATGATGTACTCGGGGCAATCTGGGCCTAAAGGAACAGTGTTTGGATATTGCCATCCACAGCTTAATTTCTTTTGAGAGCTTTGTTTAGTCGAACTCTTTTTGTTGTTGTTGTTGTTAATCCTGAAGACATTTTCCCATTGATTTTTAGAGAGAGTGGAAGGGTAGGGGAGAAGCAGAGAGAGAAACATGCACATGCTCCCTGACCAGGGCTGGGGATTGAGTCTGCAATTGGGGTTTGTGCCTTTGACAGGAATCGAACCCAGGACCCTTCAGACTGTGGGCCAATGCTTTATCCACTGAGCCAAACTGGCTAGGGCTACAATCATACTTTCACCTAAATGTATCCCATCATGTCAACTAAAATCAAATTCCTCAACTTTCTCCTCAATACACCAATTTCTATTTTCCCTGTTTCTGTTAATGGTACCATTTTTCTCTGGAGCAATTTGGCTTGAAACCATGGACTCATCAGTCTTTCATTCATTTCTCTTGATTCCAAAATTCAATCAGTAATCATACATATCTTTTCATTTTATTTTTTCAGTCTCTTTCTTTTTTATTACCAATACTCATATTTAGGTCCATTTTACCTTGAGCCCATATGTATAAAACAGAAATATTCTATTTCTAAAAAGAAACATTGTCACACTCCTGTACAGAAACTTTCAGTGAGTATCCCCGATACTCATTGAATGTAGGCTATACTTCAGAGCCTATAACCCACCTACACCATAACATGGTCTCTACCCAACAGCTTTACTCCCTATCAACTTCTTACATCCATCACTTTAATACTGTCCTACCACTACTCCTATATTCACACTCCCTATTCCTCAATGCCAAAATGATCTGCCCTATGAATCTAAATTCAATTCCTCAAGGATTAGGTACAATCTCACCTCCTAAGCAGAGTTTCCTTAGACTTCTCCACCCTTCATTTAACTCACTCCTACTGTCCTCTACCTGGTTCACTCAACAACTATCTATATATAAAAACCCTAATATGCAAATAGACAGTGGAACAACCGAACAACTGGTCACTATGACATGCGCCGACCACCAGGAGGTACGGGCAGAACATGGCTGGCATCAGCATCAGATAGCAGAGTGTGGAATGTGGTAGGCATCAGCCATGGTGGGATGGTGGAGCAGGTGACCAGGGGCACTATACCAAGGCCAGTCACTGTCATTGGGATGAGCCTCTGATGGTTACTGAAAATTCTTTGCTCCCATGCACCATGGTCCTGTCCAGCGCTTGCACCCACTGCCAGCGCCTGGCACTTAGCCCCAATCAGCACCATCAGCAGGTGTGAACAGTGACTGCCAACCCTGATCACCCCTGAGGGCTTCTCCACCTCCCCCTGCTCCTGAGGGGCAATCAGGGCAGCAGCCAGCACTCGCATTCACTGCTGGCACTGGCCCTAATTGCTCTGCACTGTCAACGAGTGGGTACAAGTGGGGCCAGTGTCATCAGCACATGGGAACATGTGGGAGCGCGGCTGCCGGCAGACAGGGAACCGGGAGCCATGGTGGGAGGGTCCAGGCAGGGGCGTGGAGGATGGGCCGAGACCCACTTCTGTGCCCACCACAGCTTTGTGGCTCACAATTCCTTTCAAGGTGCAAAAATTCATGCACTGGGCCCCTAGTTTGTTTATAACTCTATGACATCATTAATTTTGTCTCATAGAGCTTATCTTATCTTCACAACTAAAATGTAAGTTCCTTATACTTCTTCTTTGCCCAACAATACTTAGCACCTAGTAGGCATTTAAGTATGTCATAGATTTTGAGAAAGGAAGCCCTATAGGTCATCTATTGCCAACTCCTGCCCAGGATGGCAATCCTTTTGATATTCCTTAGAGCCAATCCTCAAGCCGTTACTGAACACTTGAGTTCATAGCTACATCACAAAACAGAGTGTTCCACTGCTGAAGAGCACTAGTCAACAGAAAGGCTTTCATCAATCTAAAAAATATAGCTAAGTGAGTGAAATGCAAAGTACCAGACAGTATGTTCAGTGTGACTCCCTACATATGCATGCACTTGTCAAGAGTATATCAGGAAGGCTATCCACGAAGCTGGGGTTCTCTCCAGATAGAAATGGGAGCTGGGTGACCAGGAGACAAAGGCGGAAAAAGTCCTAATTTTCATTATTAGACTCAGGTTTACTTAATAATTAAACAAGTAAAATATGTTTTAAGTTCTTTCTTGTTATATACTTAAGTCTTCCTCTGTGAAACTTTTATTCCAATCCTATTTATGATCTCTGGAGCTGCCAAAAGTAACTCAACTATGTTGAATGACTGGAATTTTGATGGACTATTGCTAAGAATCACGTCAATATGCACATTCAACTGAAGTTTATTAAATCCCTTAAAAGCAACCTTCTCTTAAGTAAGTTAAAATTGGCTCCAATGTGTTTTAATATGATTAAACAATACTTATTTTTATGTACACTTTCCAAATCAGTTGTCTTAATCTTAAATGTTTTACACAGGCCCTCGATTGTATTTCATCCATATCATCATAAGACATTTGTTGTCTAAGGCATCTTGATGTTATCTTGTATATCACATGAGCAGCTTTGTGATAATCTCGACACCAGCAGTACCTTCTTAATTACTTAAAGACCTAAGACATGGTCATCAGCTTTAAGAACATATTAGTACTTTCCAGAATTATGCACAATCCCCAAATTTCAAAACAGTCTTGAGAAGAAAGGCCATTCCTAAATATTTTTTAGATTTTGCACAATGGATGAAGATGTTTTCTCACCATTCTCAATAAGCACATCTCTTAGAAATCAAATAGTCCTGGCTATGTAAGTCTCTCTGGGGCCCCAATTTCTTCTCCAACAGGAACACAAGCATAGGTATTAGATTTGTTTTGAGAGGCCTTCCCTATCTAGCTTGCTGTCTACTTCTGACGTCTTCACTCCAGCAGGTGCTCAGGTATTATAGCACACATAGTTAGGATATATAACTACTTACTGTATGAGAACATTCCTCTTTCTGGAACTATGGCAAGAATTCCTTTATATTGGAATCATCACTGGCTTCAGGCATTCCCCTTGTCATTTATCAACAACAAACAACTTGGACAGAGATCTTTCATAAGCCTATTTGTGTTTCATATGAGACCAATCACCTCATTTGAGCTATGAGATATTGACATCTTGAAACTTGTCAGCCTTAAACTTTCCTCAGTTTGTAGAGGTATAGTGGAGACCTCAAGCAATGATGACTACTGTCAATAGCTACAGTGTCATTGGCTCTATAAGTCTCATTAATAAAATCCAGCTCAATTAAATAAGCACTTTTTGAGTGTCTACTAGACACAAGGCAATGTGGGGGAAATGCTTTGCTCTTTTCTACCCAATACAAAGAGAAGACATATAAAAGGCCTCCTCTGAGTTTAAGGCTGCTTGAGATTACACTGTGCTCATCAAGCATCTATCTGCCCCTATCAATTCTATCGTGATTACTAGATTCCTATCTTGCATCTGGAAATTTTTCCTGTAATGTATATCCTGTAGTTCCAGTTCTCAATAACATCAGAATCAACTGAATCCTGAGGCAAACTATCCCCCTACACCCCAAAGTCCAGGCTGGTGATGTGATCCTGTTATCAGGCATTTTCCTATCAGCACTTGGGATAACTGGATACCTCACTTTGCCTTTCTATTGTGTCAGAAAATAATAATAAAGACTTATCTTAAATCTCCTTTGTCATTTCTACTCCTCCTGGAGGGCAGAAAGCAATAGTGAGAAAAAATTCCTGCAAATACCTTCCCTTATCAGCCTTTATAATTGGAAGAGGTCATAATGCAATTAAACATGTGCTTCTTGAAATATCTGTCCTGGGATCTGAAGAATTCGAAAGCAGTGAAGACATTGTTCCTGCTCTCTTGAGCCTCGTGATTGAATGAGGAGGTGGGCTTACCCCAAACCCAACTGAGAACAGCTAAGTGACAAATCACCTGACACTAACAATAAAATAAGAAATCGACCATACAACCTTAGAACTATAGGAAATCTGGAAGGTGGGGGATTTTTGCTCTTCCCATAAGCAAAAATCTTCCAACATCCCTGTCAAGATCATTGAGTTTCTGATTTAATGTGGAACTCCCATTTCAAAAAGCAGTCCATTTAATTTTTCCAAGTTTCTTATTGCTAAAACATTTTATCCCATGCTGAACCAAAACTCTCACCTATCTATTATTCTATGATTTTCAAACTTTATTTTTTTAGGAAGTGCAATGTATCCTTAAAAGAAATCTTAGGTCCAAGCCAATACCAAGCAGTTAAAAGTGGAATTCTGTTGGGAGCTGCAGGGGGCCCTCAGCATATCCACTGGTACCCCTTCTCCTCTACCTCCTAGCAGCACAAAGCACACCACAGAAAGCCTGCAACTTTGCAGAGCAAAATAGGGAAAACCACTGTTTTAAGGATATATTAACAGTTTTAAGAGCTTTAAGGTAATTAGGTAAATCTGATTCCAACTGCACATCTCAGCAGCCATCCTGTTTCTACATCTTCTTGGATTAAATGTGCCCTTTCAAATAGTCTATTCCCTTAGAGTCAATAAATATTGTAATTACTATGTATGGTGTCAGATGGGTACTAGACTTATCTGGGTGATCACCTCATAAGTTATATAAATGTCTAATCATTGTGTTGTATACCTGAAACTAATATAATATCGTGTGTCAGCTGTAATTGAAAAATTTTAAATTATTTTTAAATACTGTAATCAGCTAAGGATATTGTGTGTCTCTTATTCTCTGGACAGCACTCAAAGTTGAAGAGGGCTTAGTGAATGAAGAACGACCTGAGGTGGACCTTGAGAAATATAGTAGTTATATAGATAGAGAGATGATAAAATTCCATCTGGGAAGCTAGCATGAACAAAGATACAGAAATTAAAATAAGGGCCACACGACACACTTTAAACACTTCTCTGCTAGACTCTTACTGATTCTTTTTCACTTAGCCAACTGCCTACTCTTTTATATTTCTCAGAAGAAAATTAAGCCAGATCTTATGTCCATGAATGTAGACTTCTATTGTCTTGATACCAAATGAGAAACATTTGGTCAGTTCTAAAACCAGATCATTTCAATTAATTATAGTTATTGCCACATGGGGTAAGAATGCTTGATGAAGATGTTTGATAAGTCTGTGGGGAAAAATACACTGTCATCTTATGAGTCAACACCTTGACAAGAAGATTCATAAAGGTTATAACACTACTGAGGAGTATTCCTGGTGATTCTCAAATCTAAAGCATATCCAAAGAACCCTGGCCAGTGTGGTTCAATTGGTTGATCATTATCTTGGTTGATCATCGTCCTATGCACTGAAGGATCACTGGTTCAATTCCTGGCCAAATTGTGGGTCCAACCCCCAGTGGGAGCACACATGGGAGTCAACTAATCGATGCTTCTCTTTCACATCAATGTCTCTCTCTCTCTCTCGCTCTCGCTCTCTCGCGCTCTGTCTTCCTCACCCTTCCTCTCTCTAAAATCAATAATAAAAAAATACTCTTTTTTAAAAAAGGATTGTGAATTTCATTAAAAAAATAAGTAAATCGTACCCAAAGAACACCCTGCCTCTAAAAATTTATCCTTTGTTTATCACTTAACAAGCTGCCTGTAATATGTACCCCAACGGTCTCCCGGTTGTAAAAACAACAGCATTTTCAGATATACTAGTATGAGCGCTAATCCACTAAGGTAGAACATCCTGTGAAGATAAATATAAAAATACTGATGGGGGGGGGTTAGTATGTTCATTCAAGTCCAACTTCTCATGTTAATTTTCCCATTTACAGAAAGAAATTCAAGTACAATGGATGTTTCATATAATTTGGTTTATTATTAAAGGCAGGGTATTTCATTATATATTCTTTTCCCATATAATGTATTTACTAGTGATTATACGAATACTTACTATTTTACATTACAAGAAAATGGGATTTTCACATACACACAGCACTCAAAATCCCGGGGAAATTAATATTGTTCTAAATTTTAATATGTGTTGTGAATCCACAGAATTTTAGGGTATTGAGGGCGAAAAAACTGATCTTACTAGCATTCAGGGTAAATGATTCAAACATTTTATTTCCATTATTTTCTTTTTCCTTCATCTCAAAAGGGGATAATCTGAATTGCTCTAATCTGAAAAACAAGTGTAGCAAATACTTGACAATGAAGATGGAAAGCTTCTAAAAATCTGTTACCTTAGTAACAGCAAGAATGTGGAAGAATAAGAATACACTGTCAGGACATCATTTCAGATTCCACAGATTTGAGGCCTAAATACAGTCAGCTTTCATTAGCTTTTTGTTTTTCCCAGCAGGTCCTTGGACTTTGAAACAAAACCTGAATGACAGCTATGAGCAATTCCAGCCTGGCTCCTGATTAGCTATGCCAAACAAAACAACTCTCTGCAGTGTAAACTTTCCAGGCATCTGCAACCAAACCTCTGTAGAGACTATAATTCCTCAGTGAGGTTTGAAGGAGAGTCAGAGGTTGGCAGGTTGGGGGGCGGTGGGGGAGGGGGGCAGTAAAGGGTAAACAGGAGGGGGAGGGCAGAAAAGAATAAGACCTTCCCCTCTACCTCAACTAGTTCCCTGAACTAGTCTCTGGTTAAAGCTGGGAGGAAAGCAAAGTAGAACTTGTCTTGGTGGTGGTGTTGTCACCGTAGTTTTTACCTCTGTCTATTCTACAATTTTGACTAATCAGTTCTGTAAATCTAAATATTTGATTCCAATTAACACACATAACATCCTCATATTCCAAACTACCCATGCATTTAAACCGAACAACTAATTCCGAGGCCCTATTATCATCAAAAGGATAAGCAGTCCATTAAAGAGATCTGAACGAGAAAGGGAGCAACATATATGAATAGGCTATGCCCCAAATGGATACAAACCAAGATTTTGTGTCATTTGTTGTCATTCACTCTCATGGCATACATACCTAAAAGTAATTACATCAAATGACCGAACTGTGCTGTGTGGTCCCATCTGCAACATACTTAACTGGTAGGTCCTGGTGGAACTATTAAGAAGCCTTTTTCTTACGATCAGTCCCCTTGATTCTCCCTAAAGAACATTCCTTTATCTACAAAAAGTAATTACAACAGTAGATCTCAAAGCAGTCTATTGTGATCAGATGCTTGCTTTCAAAGTTCTAAGTGGTTTCAGAAAAAGTTGTCTGGAGAAAATTCTGTATTGGAGTATGAGATGGCAATTCAGACGTAAAGAGGCGGGTTAAACTAAAAGGTTAACTTAAACAGCCAACAATCCTCCTACGACTTTAGCAGTGAAAATATTTATTTTTATATCTCTTTGCCACACATTAAGATGGCAGCATTGAAACTTCCTCTTTTCTTCCGGAAAAGTGACATTTAACCACACTCTGATCTCTACTGCTTCTGAGATAACCTTCAAAACCTGATGGTTGGCTTACTTAGAATGGTGGGCAACAAAGAACCCTGCTTCGGCTCAATAACCATTTTTCAAACAGTCTCATGATGAATATATAGCATTTAGAGTAAGGAAAATAGCTCTAACACCTTACGATGTAATTTTCAGACATATGGCAGCAGATGTCACTGAAGTCTTAATGTTACATAACCACATTATAAAAACCTAGCCTATAAAAACATTCAATTTAAATCATCAAAGATTTGAGTGGAAAATTCAAGTTCAGACATAGAGGAGTCTATAACAAATTTCATCAAAAATCACAATCAGGGAGATATTAATTTTGGAAACTAAGGTCAAGGAAATTCAAAGTTTGAGATAGGTAATAGCAAACCTGAAAGCTACATTCCCAATTATTTTATTTGACTTGTCTGCAATCCCACCATACTATTAAACTATAAAAAAGAACTTTAAGGATATTTTTTATATTGGTTGAAGATAAGGATAGTGATATTAGAACAGCAGAAAACCCTTCATTATGAGTCTATGCTTGAAATCCCAAACCAACCCTGCTGGGTCAGCACAAAGTCACCAACAGAGTCCTTATCTGTAAAGGGACAATCCATTGTCTGGCTGAAACAAAGGGCAGTGCAAAGGAAATCAGCCAAATCTGGGCCAGATGGTCACAGATTCAAGTTTCATTCTCCCCACCACCCACCCGCCCCGGCACTACAATACGTGAATTCAGATAGCATTTTTGATTACCAGGTAAGAACCTTGAGCGTAAGGTATAAACTTTTTACAGTTACACACACCACCTGCCACCTCAACACCATCTAATTTACTGAGAACATTGCTATGCAGCAGCTATTGAAAGAAAAATACCTCTAAAAACCCAATGTCTGTTTCTTAGGCATGACCTGGAGTTTCACCAGGTGGAATGATTTAAAATATTTATATTAATTTGTTCTCATCTATTATTTTACCTTACACCATGACATAGAATGGAAATGAACCCAGAGAAAACTGATTTATTCCACTCATTTTTACGTGTTAACTACTGGGCCATTATCTTACAAAGAGCCTTGTGGTTTTTAACCCAGAAACACTTTTCACCAATGATGAGCTACCAACAAAAGAAATCACTGATTTTGCTTATAAACCAATATGTCTGCCGTCATATCACAGAACCTGTAAATCAGGATACTGCTTTAAATACATGCTTCACATCCCTACTGGGTACTATAAAACTCAGTTTTAAATTCTAAACAGCAACTATAAATTAAAGCAAAACATGCAGAATTACATCTTAAACATCTGTAAGTACTGTATGGAAACATACATATTATTAAAGAATGTTGTAAATAAAAATTCAGGGTCTCTCAATAAATGTATTCAGAAAATACTTCTTTACTTATCCTAGCTGTATACAAGGAAGATATTTAGATTAAACAAAGATCTTTTCTTTGAAGAGAAACCTTGTCTCCATAGCTGTTGCTTGGGAAATATTTACATTGTGTGACCAAAGTAAATTTTATCAAACAACAAATAGCAATTCCTTTAGTAAATTTTATAATCCCTTTAATAATTACTTTGTAAATGTCAATGCAGGAGTACGTTTTAATGGCGTGCTGCAATGCCACTTTTCCAAAATTTACATATAGAAAGGTTAAAGTAGATCAAAGAGATTTTTGTCTATTTGTTTGTTTATTTTACACGAGATAATCACAGGCTGGTAATTCAATGGCTAAAGACAAAAATGACTTCAAAATATGCCATCAACTCGCACAAATGGCCTGTTTTATTGCAGGGAAATAGAAAAGGCTGCTAAAGTCAACACAAGGTAACCTCCCTTAGGAGAACATTCATGGTAGATATACAATGCCAACAAGAGAATATAAAACGAAGCCAAATTGCAGAGCTTTGAATCTTGACCTTCTGTCTTAAACGGAATAGTGATAAGTGTATACTTTTTCAAAAACTTGTGCTCAGAAATTATTTCTGGAAGTTGACTTATATTCACAGTATCAGACTAAGTTTTAAGCACTGGCTTAAAATACGGTCTAAATACATACTGGGTAGGCGGGTGTGGGTGAGGTACATGTCAGTGTGCTTCTGCTAACTTCAATATTTTTTAACATCTCAAATGTAATTATTTAAGTGTATTTCTACAACTTCTTTTCTACTACTGATTTCCTTTACCTAGTACGACAAAATAATACTGAGCATCATACTGGAAATTGGTGAAATGTTGCTACACATATACATTTTCTTTTAATGTAATTAAATACTAGAAAAAGTGCTAATGTGAAAAAATTAATAATCCATTAAGAACTTTTAAAATAAGGCAGTTCAATACTGGCTGTTTAACATTTTGTTTTTTTGTTTTTTAGTGTAAAATAGGATTTTATTTCAATGTTCATGAAAAAGAAGAAAATGACTATTCAAATTAAAATTCTCTACCTTCTGAGCTCATCTTTAGAGTCTCTAAAATAAATTTACATTTGAATGAAACACACACAAAGGCAGCTGGACTATCATAACCAACCCACACACATTAGTGTTTTCAGAGATTTAAATCTCTAATTCTTAGGAGAGAGTTATAGTTATCCTTCAAACCTTTATTCTTTTTCTTTCCTTCATTTGTTATTTTCCTTTCTCTGATGGTTCACAATTCAGGTAGAAAATTTAATTCCATTCAATTAAAGAAAAAACTATAAAAAGACAACATATTTATGACAAATATGTCACTAATTAGTCTTATTTTTATTATTGCACATAATGAGAAACATATCAAGGGCCAAATCAGAGTGTACATAGCTTTCACTGAGGAAAAACTGATGAGAATCCAAATGTCTAAAGAGTGAACTGCATTTATAAGAAAATGCTTTATGATCTATGCTTCAAATGTTTATTATTTCCTAATATAACCTAAATACATTAGTAAGAGAGTAATGTATTAAATTAAGTTTTCTAATATAACTGTAAATGTGCTTTAAACACACCAAATCAAAATAAGCTTTCATTAATTTTCTGTCTAAATGTATTTTCTCATACCCTTAATTTGCCACATAAAGAATGTCTCAAAAGTAGCTTATTTACTATAATCAATCTCTGCTCTAAGACACAAAAAAGGGATCTGAGCTGAATGTGATGAAATCCATACGCCCCTCTCAAAATACACTTGCCACAATTTTTTATTTATTTATAGATATCTTACTGTACATGAAGTGTTCTAACAATCCTAAGGCTCATACCATGACCTCCTTAACACCTCCAGCACTGTTTCAAATTTTACATTCAGTGCCTCATGAACAAAGTTAAAAGTATCTGCTAGATTAAAAAATGAAATGGACATTACATCTCCATTAGATATCAGTTCAACTGAGTTCTTTTATAGTTTTGGAATATGGTAAGAGAACAAATGACATCCTTGCATATTGTCATATGAATCTTTGACTACATTAGTAATGATTTGAGGAACATGGTTTAAATAAAATTAGATCTAAATCTACAGGCTTCCCCAACATCAGGGACAGTTCTTTATTTTATTTTCTCTTTCTCCACAGCACCATTCCAATTATAGGTATTTGATAAAGACTTAAGTTGACTTCTCTTGTTAATTTTCTGCCCAATGGAGAATTCTATTATCTCCACTGGATATAAACTTCTTGCTCAGTAGGAAAACTATGAAAAGAAAAATGATTTCAAATAATTACTTTTTACCCAAATGAAAACTGAAAAGCAGTTTGATATTATAATTGCAGTTGCCAATTACCACTTCAAAGACCTTTGAAAAACCAGTGCAGGTTAAACACAAACTTTACTCTAGGATAGAATTATGGTGTCTGTTTGCAATACGTGAACTTTAGCTTCCCAAGGGTAAACACCATACAGAAGTCTGGTAATTTCTCATGTAACAGTATCTAAAGTAAGCCCACACTGTTTTGATTTTGAAAGTCTTATCTATTTAAAATCTAATGAACAAAATGAATTGTAGCATTTACACCAGTACAAGAAATTCATTACATTTATCAAAAATGTTTTTCAGACTATCAATTCCATGGTTCCACCCCATTTTACAGTATTATCCTAGAAATATTTTATTAACTAAGATATATTTACTGGTAAATTTAAAGTCCACATTACCTAAATTATACAAGTAAATTTGTAAGTAAGTAAATTTGATGATGACCTGAAAATGCATGAAGGATTACAAAAACATCCATTTGTAAAACTCAAAAAGAAGAAAAAAATGCATCTCCTTTCATCTCTGCCACAGAATTGTTTGGAATTTATTTTCCCTGTTAACATCCTTTATTCAGAAGATAATGGTATTGACCTAGCTTCGGAAGGACCTGGGCCTCCTCTTGGTATCTCCAGGAGAGATGATAAGCTTATGTAGTTCCACTATCCTCTCTTCTCCCAGCACCCTTGGAGTGAGTGGTTTAGGTCTGAAAGAAGTTTGGCCCAGGTTAAGGATGGATTCCACAGGCATGGTAGAAAGCTAACAGGCCCCAACAGGTACAGAGGTCATTCATTTATTTCGTTGAAAAATACTTATTGAAGAGCAACTATGTACTTGTTCTAGGTGTGGAGATAGTGAGCAAAAGAGACAAAGTACCTATCTATACCACCTTCAGCAAGAGCAGCAACATTTGTCACAAGTTATCTTGCTGGATAATATAAAGAATAAGATACAGCCCTAACTGGTTTGGCTCAGTGGATAGAGCATAGACCTGCGGACTCAAGGGTCCCAGGTTCAATTCCGGCCAAGGGCATGTACCTTGGTTGCGAGCACATCCCCAGTGGGGAGTGTGCAGGAGGCAGCTGATTGATGTTTCTCTCTCATCGATGTTTTTAACTCTCTATCCCTCTCTTTTCCTCTCTGTGAAAAATCAATAAAATATATTTTTTAAAAAAGAATAAGATACAATTCTTGACATTCAGATTTTATAATTCAATTGAGTTACAGAACATGTATCCAAGAGTATGACGCAAAGGAAAGAACAAAGACTTTGGAATCATCCAGACTGTAGGTTTGAATTCTGACTTTTCCACTTATTACTTACGGGCTCTTGCAAAATTTACTTAAACTTTTCAGAAGCGTCCTTTCCTTAGCTATAAAAAGAGAATCATAATACTTACTTTACAAGGACGTTGTGAGCATCAGAAATAATGTGTGTACAAAGCCTAAAATAGTGTATATTAATTTTTATTAAATTACTGGATTAAATTATTAATTCCAGCTATAAATTAAAGTATTAAATAGCAGGAAAGGACCAGGCAGAGAAGCACATATGAGTCATAAAGACCTTTATAGTTTATGTTTACTAAAGGCTATGTTTTGTATGTACACACATTTTCTGACATATATACACACACTCTCTGAAATTCCAGATATGCAACCATGCCATGTTACTATTAGACAGTTCCAACACAGTCCAGCTTCTGCTCTGGAGGCAGACGTTGAGATAAGGCATACCAGTGACTCAGGAGTCTTTATGATGGCAAAAAAACTCAAGCATTTAGGATATCTGAAATGTCATAACCCAACCCACTTCCAGGCTTCAACAGGGCTTCGAATAGATGTGAAGATGGTCCATTTAATACCAATACCAACCAATTCTTTATACGTCTTTTGACCAAGAATACTATAAAACAATAGTATTATGAAACTAGCATTAGATGGTTCCATTAATATGAACAAGGGGGTGAAATGTGATTTTTACATGGAAAAACTTTCCTTAAGAAAGAAGAACTTGGTATTATTCGTTGGGAGGTAAAAATTTAATACTAATTGCTACTCTCTGGTGAAGTCTGAAGGCTGTTTGTTATTCAGCAAGTCTGATGAGGAAAAAGATCTAACATTTCCTGAGGATCTATTTCATACTTGGCATGTGCTTGGTGCATTGATCCATTATCTCAAAAATGTGACTGTTCTGAAATCAAATTATGAATCAACTGCCTTAGAGTAAAAATACATGTCAAGAGCCTCAGAGGATAATAATTATCTGTTCAATAGAGATTTTATTTCTTAAATAATGAATTAGATTGCTTTTGTATTATAAGGTAAATAGAGGACCAGTGCACAAAATTCATGCACAGGGGGGTGGGGTCCCTGAGCCCGGCCTGTGTCCTCTCACAATCTGGGACCCCTTGGGGGACACAGGGCCTAAACCAGCATTTGGACATCCCTCTCGCAATCCAAGATGCTGCATGCACCAGTGATCATACTTTTCATACAGGTGAAAGGCATCTTGTTGTTGTATGGGCAGCTACATTTTTTTGCCCTGATTATAAAAAGTAGTACATAACATGATCCTTCTGAGGCAGCAGTACCATTTTTTCTATCTTACTGGTGGTAAAACTGAAGCAGAGAGAAGTTAAGTAATTGGCTTTGTCACGCAGTTATACGTGTCAGAATCAGGGCTGAACAAAAAATGTGCAAGCCAGAATCCATGCCTGTCATCGCTGCATCATCCTGGTTCTTTCAGTGTTAGAATAGCCTTGTCAGGTTTTAATTTTTAAATCTAAGAGACTGTTCTCAATATATAGGGTAGGGTCCGTAGGTCTGGCCAGTGATCAGGGCCACCTGTGGGGCAACCAGCAGGTGGGGTGATCAGGGGGCCCCTGCTGGCACCTGCCTTGGCTGGTGGCCTGGCACCGCCCACTGGTTGCCACCTTCTCCCCATCACCACGGCAGGTCGCTTCCCTCTCAGGGGGCAGATACTCAACGCAGTTGAGGGCAGTTCCTGCATTGAGCATCTGCCTCCTGGTGGTTAGTGTGCACCATTGCGATCGGTTGTTCCACCAGTCATTTTGCTGTTCAGTCCATTTGCATATTAGGGTTTTATTACATAGGATAAGACTGCCAAAGAACATAGTTGTTGGTTTTCACATCAATCCATCAAATGATACAATTTGTGAAATTATGTGAAAGAGAATGTAAGAGAAACATTCCTTACATTGGTCCGAAATGAGATGCTGATGCTCATACTACCATTACTACTTATATTACTACTAGGGGCCCGGTGCACAAAAATTTGTGCACTCGGGGTGGAGGGAGTCCCTCAGCCCGGCCTGTGCCCTCTCACAGTCTGGGACCCCTCAGTGGATGTCCTATGATGGCCCCAGTCTGCCAGGCGCCTTTTGTGTGTGTGTGTGT